>JANAVB010040016.1:0-142963 GCA_029216955.1 Iris pallida | reverse complement strand
TATTTTGTACCTCGTTAGATAATGCCATTGAGCATAAATTTGCAGCTTGATGAGGTCTCTCCTCTTCTTCAGAATCTCTTGCTTCATTTTTATACCATATGCTCGTGCTAGTGTACTTGTGAGATGATGATCTTTCTTCTTTTGATCGTTTGTAGTGACTCTCCTTTCTAGCAGTAGTACAATCTTCTTGGATGTGGCCTATCTTCTTGCAGTTGTCACATACAAGCTCTTCTTTGTATAAAGGATTGTGTTGTACCTTAAATCCTAATTCCATGATGCATATATTTGCATTATTATGAAGACTATCCTTCTCTCTGGATTTGCTAGCTTTGCTTTCATACCTGCACTCATAAGTAGCTTCAAAAACTTTTCAAAATTTATGAGATGTTGTGCAAGTAGTAATAAGATTGAATACATTTGTGTCTACAGCACAATAAAATATATGCATACCTTTTGCATCAAGGCTAGCTAACTTTTTCTCTTCCTCCGTGTAACTATAATAAGGCTTGTTGATTATAGAGGATGTAAGAATAGAAGTGATAGTAGGCTTTTTGTAGCCATTTACAATAATTGACCATAAGTCAAAATCTAGAGACTTCAGGTAGAAGCTCATCCGTGTTTTCCAATAACAATAGTTTGTTCCATCAAATAGTGGAAATCTATTTGAGGATTGCTCTTCATTTATGAAGTACATACTTGCCATATGTGATACTGTGATCTATGTAACAGCTATAATAAATAAGAATATAATAGCAGTGTTACCTTGCTTTACCTGTATAACCTACTCTGATACCAATTGTAGGAACAAATGGTATGATAGTAATACCTATATAAAAAGAACCCGCTCTGATACAAATTGTAGGACCGATTGTAGGAACAAGTTGTAAAGCACAATACTCTAGAGAGGGGGTGAATAGAGTAGGCAGCGGAAATTAACTATTTAAAAATGTTAGCAGCAAGATCACATAATATATATATCACAGATATCTAAATGAAAAGTAGAGAGTAGAGAGCAAACGCAAACACAACGATGTATACTAGTTTTCCTCTTGTGAGGATTAGTCCAGTCGAAGAACTCTAGCTTCCAGTTGAATCCACTTTGGAAAATCACCACAAGTTTTTATCCGAAGTTCTTTCAACTTCTACAACGCGAGCTTTGATCCGAAGTACTCGACCAACTCTAATTGTGAAGCGTCTACCTTCAATCAAGCCTCTGATTACAATCACTCTGAAACTTCTAGACCGTACCGCACTGGCAAATCGACTAGAGGATTGTTGTCACGAACCGTACCCAGTGTAGGGGTACGAGAAGTGGTTACGTCCAGCCTACGTCGCAGTATCGGTAGTAGAACGCTGTCCTAGGTCACATACATTTAACAGTTATAAGGTACCTGTACAGTATATACACTCCGAAGGGAGGTGACATAATAAACTACAACTCAATCACAACTAAGGAAGAAAGTACGATAAGATAGAATAGATAAAATCACAAAATCCACAGATGATAAATACAAGATAAGAGAGGTAGCTAAATGTCTAAGATAAACAACTCCACAAATCCAGAATAAAAAATCTCCAAATAAGTACAAGTGTATCGAACAGACAGAATGATAATAAGATACTAGTATAGCTAACTAGCCTAGACTAAAGGGGTAATATTCTCTGCAAGTGCTGGGTCCTCCTGAGAGTCCAGCTCACATGTGTTATCTAGGCCTGCTCCGTAATAAGTGGGACACAGCTCCTCAAGGTCATCTGTAATATTTTAACAGGTCCAGTAAGGACGGGAGCGAGCACAGTACATCTCACGCAGTTCATATCATGACAAGAATATAATACAGGCAATAGAGTAAGATACATGAAACGCTGAAGAGTATACATGAAGTAAAAGAGAAGACTGTAAAAAATATCTGCTACAAGTAAAGAGCTACAGTGAACTAGTAATTTAGAGTACAAGATAGACATGTAAACGGCTTGATAATAAACATGAGAGGTTGTACATGGCTACACTACTTTAGAAATGTCCACATGACTATTTATACTCCCCCGTACCCCAATCAATACACAAGGATCCGTTCAAGTTATATTATTGTACATGATTCACATAGGGGCCCATAAATGGGTGCACATGAATATAAACATGGGGGCTCCGTGAACATAAGAGTACATGAATCACGAGAGTGCACATGAATGGTGAAAGCATAGGAATACATGATGAAAGTGAAACACACATGACATGATGTATCCGATGCTCCCGAGCGGGATAACATCGTATGAAAAGATCCATATAGTACTAATCCGTGTTTCCATCGTGTTAGCATCATATAAAATAATCTAGAGCAAGAATATAGTCCTAGCAAGTATGAAACGGTCAGAGAATGTACTCGCATGATATCCTGAGTGTCTGAATGAAATACTGTCTGAGGAGTGGTGTCTAGCTCCTATTCATAACAGTACAAGTCACAACATATCCAAATTGGTAAAATAAACTGCTACGATGCAATCTAGGCTAAAGTCAACCTTTGGTCAACTCTAGTCAAACTAGGTTAACTAGGTCAAACCTAGCCCAGACAAATCTCACTAAGCCTAGCCAGCCTATCCTAGCAAGCACACATCATTCACGAGTCACACAAGCCTAACAACACACTAAACTTGTTTGTATACATCCCATATACACATAGGCTTGCACATTAGGATACCCATAGGCTACACTACATAGGCCATATCCCATATACACATATATAGGCAACACAAATATTTAATTACCATATATACCATACATTCTAATTATATGGACAATATGCATATCTTTTTTACATTACATATGTCACACTAGGTTATATATATATATATATATATATATATATATATATATATATATATTATATATACATATACATATATAAAAGATAGGGTGTCATGTTATATATGTGTGTGCATCATGTGGTAGCAGTGCACATAGGTTCCTGTGTGTGGCATGGGTGAGTGATTGAGTGAGTGAGTGAGTGAGTGAGTGATTCTCAGGTTTGCATAGGGTGCATACATGATAGTGTCATTCTTAGATTTCAACAGTTAACACAAAATTAGTGTGCGTATGTGACATGTTACTTGTGATTCTAATATTTCAAACAGTTCAAAAGTGTGTGTGTAAACATATATGAGTGAGTGATTTGTTCTCAGATTCATAGGTATAACAGTGCATAGATGTGTCCATATTGAACTAAACCAACACAAATCAGTGTCAATCTCAGATTCTCAGTTTTGTGTGTGAAATGAACATATGAATCAATGTGTGAAAGACAATACCATTCTCAGATTTTATAGAGAAATATGTGTTCAACTCAATGTGTCATTAACTATCAGTGGTGTACAAATTCCCAGGTTCTCAGTTAATCAGTGTTTACTTAACAGTTTGGGTTCTCAGAAATTCAGTGCTCATCAAACAGTGTATCAGTTAAGTATCAGATGAAAATTCGAAAGCCAAATCCCAAATCAATTCAAAACCCAGTCAAAATCAGTAATCCACATGTCATTTGAATTTCTCAGGAACAACAGTGCATGTGTTAACAGCCTTGAACTCAGGAACAATGTATACTTAAACAGTATATCAATTCAATAAAATTCAAAAGGCCAAATGAAATTCGAAAGCTAAATTCCTATGCCATTATGAACCCTATCATGTAGGCTAATTCTCAGATTTATACAGGTGAACAATATCACAAATTAATCACACAAATCAACCAGTTGAATACATTGAAAAATTCAGGAATCGAATGACAGTCTTAATATCAGCACATTGGGGAATTCCACAAATTTGAAATTAAACTAACAACTAATATTCAAATTAGAGGTTGGTAATGATTGTTTCTTGTGAGAGGGTGTTGGGAGTGTGTCCCGGTGTCCATGAATTAGATTCAACGTGTCCAAATCACTCCACATACACAGACACTGAAACTGTGCACTGACAACGTCGTGCACGCGTGTCGAGTGAGGTAGGGACACGTGTGTCCCACCAAATGTGTCGTGATCGTACACATCGGTAGAGGGGGTCTAGGGATAGGGTTTAGTCACCCTGAGTCGTGTCCAAAACATGTCTTCGTGTGACACGAAGCCTGTGTCAACAGCTTTGGGTCGGCTGTGCACTTGACAGCACGAAACCCGTGTGGCTCAAAAATCTCCCAAACCACTAAATAAAACCAATTGAAATTTTATCCCCTACATGTCAGTCAAATCCCCTTCATGTATATAAAATCTCGTGTCCTCTCGTGCTGTGTCTATATAAAACTCGGACACGGGCAGCAGGACACCCGACCGAGACCCCGTACAGCGTGTCCCGTGTAATTTAGGACACAGAAATGACACAAATCCCGACTCAGTCTTCACAAAAATTATTGTACATACATAGATCTACAGATTCATACAATTAGTTTTACAAAACACGAAATCAAATACTAAGTGGCATTCTATTAAATACTTGTACATACACTATGACACGTGTCCGATACGGACACCAAACGGACATGATTTCTAACCAAATGTTAGGGACAGCTAGGGGACACCTAGATCTAAGCTAGGATGTAAAGAAATCAGAATATTAGCACAATTTGAGGAGTTTACCTATAGGTGCCAATAGCAAGAAAAGCCCCAAAATAGATTGTTCCTCCTTGCTAGCTCGAATCCCCAAATTGTTCCAAAGCTGGGATTACTCTCCATAAACAGAAAATAGGAGAGTATTAGGCTCTAATGCAAGAAACTAGAGTCAAAAAGGAATTAAAATGGAAAAACTATGGATTGGGGAAGAATGGCCATACCTTTCTTTTTCCTATGTCTTCATTCAATACAAAAGAGGCAAGAACTAAATGAGGAGAATATATATACGGAGGGAACCCTAAGTGGCCGACCATAGCATGCTGAAATTAGGGTTAGGGTTTAGTCTAATGGGCTATGGGCCTAGTTGCACTAGTCACAGAATCAATTCCTAAGTCTCAAGCCTATGAACCAAATCAATAATCCTTATATTTGAATCTTGATTTCTAAATGACTAACTTAGGTTGACTTAAGTTAGACTAGGGTCACACCATACTAACCAAGTCACCATATCTAGGGTCAACATCTAGGTTAGTCTCCAAAATCTCAAATAGTCAAAGTCAAAAATCATAATCACCAATTCAATAAATTAAAATAAATTCAAAAATTCCCAATGACCAAAATACCCTCAATCTAAAATATGGTAGTGACAATTGTAACTGGCTTGGAATTAGAAAATGAATAGCTTAGAACACTTAGGAAGAAGTAGTAGGCCTATAGAGAAGAGATATGAAAGTGAATTGGTGTGTGAGTGAATTGAAATGATCGAAATCCTTCTCTATTTATAGTTTTTTCAAAGGCAGAATTCTGACAGAATTTGGATAGAATTTGGGCAGAACTCTATGAGGATATCTCGTTGGGATCCGTAACTGCGAGAAGACCAAGTTCAAAAAGCAACATTCACTAACTGAACTCTGGCCGAACTCGGGCCGAATTCTGTTGGAGTTCTGTAAGGGTTTTTGCAAATTAGTTTTTGGGCTTTTTGAAAAGTCAAACAGTTAGGAAGTAGTTTGGGCTTTTTATAAGTAGGCTTATTTTCAAAATGAAGGGGTATTTTGAAAACGTTTCTTGGATAGCTTATTTGTCAGTACGATGCAGTTTACATCATTTTTCTAGACTCAATAAATATGGAAAATACTTTGATCAAATAGGAAAACCAATAGCCCTTTGATGACACCTTTCTTCTGATATTTGAGCAAACTTGAAGACGCCTTTTTCCTTGACGGCAATCGTCCAAAGATAAACAGATCTGAAAATCTGAATACCTATCGGTGGCTTTGCCCCCGAACCCCCGATGTGAGGCCCCGGATAGATCGTTAGGCTGTTAAGAGAAATTTTCTTGTATAACGTCGTCTTTGGTCCATCAATAATTCTCCATTGCATATGTCCTGGTTTGACAAAACTTGATCATGCTTATTACATGCCTACAAGTACATATTAGACAAACAAACCAATATGATACAAGCATAGAAATATTGATATAGAGTACATTTAGGACAATGCTAAGTATAAATAGCAACATAATTTTGGATAATGCTAAGTTTAAGTAGCAACATGATAGTGATTACATGAATATTAGTAATGTCATTATGGTAAACTTAATTGATTAGCCATATTCAAAAACATGATATAATCATTGGGCTAATAATCCGTTCCGTAGGCTGGTAATGACTGATCTTGGCCTGAACCTTTCTGACCAAGTTGGTTATCAGGCTTGTGTAGAGGACTTGGCAAGCAGAGCCGAAAGGGATTCCACCAAGATCCGGGACAAACATGTCAACTGCAAGGACCGAAGAGAAAGTCAGACTCAGAATCTGCAGAAAAAACTAAGTGCTGGAGGAATCCTATGCGCCCAAAGGGCTATACGCCCAAACAGCATATGGGCGCATAAACATATAAACAGCATGTGGGCGCATAACATGCAGCAGCATGTGGGCGCATAACATGTAGCAGCATGTGGGTGCATAACACACCACAGTGTGGGCGCATGCCTCTGTGGGCACATATGAATGCTCACAGAAACATGTTGCCTTGGGCACATGCACTCAGGCAGTAAAAAAGTCTGAGCGTCGCAAATTAACGCTAAAGACTTTGTTTTGAGGCGTAGCCTCACCCTGGATCGGGTCTTGGACTGGCGAGGACGCTGTCACAGGAGGAGAGCACTCAGTGTAGCCCCATTGCCCTTCGCAGATCTCTTGGCGGCCTTGGGAGACATGGTTCGTATAGAGAAGAGATGAAAAGTATTTTCAAAGTTTTAAGGGAAAAGAGAGTAATGAATCTTCTCTCTCTTCAAAGCCTATTTATAGGCACGGGCCAAACACTATGCGTCCACTATTCCTATGTGCCTATGCACCCACAACATACTATGCACCCACTACGGCTTATGCGCTCACATGAAGACTCAGTATCTTGCACATTATGCGACTACCACTTGCTGACGTGGACAACGCATGAAGGATGGACCTCTTCAAATTCCACTCTGATGAATCTGTCAGTTCAGATTTTCGAGGAAGATCTTAACAGCCATCTCTCTGACAGTCTGGCCAAACTCTATGCGCCCAAAGGGAGAGCTATGCTATGCATCCACTGCATCACAAGAAACGGTCCATGCTTCTTTCAAAGTATTTCGAACTCGTTCAAGTATCAAAAACTTTGAAGGGGTCTTGTAGAAGCATGAAAATTATAGTAGTTTTGACAACCATGCGCCCAAGCTAGAGAGTCATATGCGCCCAAGCCAGGGAGACATATGCGCTCAAGCCAGGACAGCCCACATGCGTCCATGTCACCAGAGCAAGCTATGCGCCCAAGTTACCAGAGCAAGCTATGCGGCCAAGTTACCAGAGCAAGCTATGCGCCCATACGCCCACTCTGGACTCCTATAGAAGGGGACGCATAGTCCTATTTCAGGCTATGCACCCAAGTCAGGACTGTCCCCGACTCGGTCAAACCTACGATCAATCGTGCACCAAAGCATATGGCCACGTCAGTCTCCACGAGCAGTCGTGCACCAGAGCATGCGGCCACGTCAACCCCCACGATCAACCCACGATCATGTAGTCTGCATGAGCCTATACTCTATGGGCCCAAAGCAGGACTATGTGCCCACATGGAAATCAGTATATTTTCTTATGTGGGCGTATAACATCATTCCAGCATGGAAACGACTATAAAAAGGTGTCACACCTCTTCAAAATACAGAACGAAGAGCATTTTCAAGAGCCAAATTGCTGCACTTCTTGCCAGTGAGCCGAGAGTTAGCAATTTTCTTAGGTTTTCTCCCACTTTTGTAATCGGAGTGTCAAAGGAGTAAAGGAGCAACTGTCGCTCGATCTCCATCGTCCCATTCCCCAGAATTCTTTTTGTACTCGGGGATCCTCAGCGTAGGATCTCTCAGGCGTACTCGATTTATGGTGCCTTGTGCCAATAAGAAAAGGCATCATTTTTTCTTCTTTTTTGTGTGTATCTACAGCAACTCTCTCCATCAAATATTTAATGCTGAATAACAATGGCGGCAACCAAGAGTCGTCCAATCAGCTGTGCAGAAAATGAAGCACCACTAAAGTCAGCACCATCATTACACCTTGGGTCGACAACAATTGCCATGCGGTAGACCGATAATTTGTATACGTCTCGTGGCCATACGCCCAGAAGATTGCATGCGTCCCAGTGGTCATGCCCTCCCGGCTTACTTCTGACCCCAAGCAACAGAAGACAAAGCTCTGTATGCGCCTCAAAAGCCATGTGCCTGGACTTGCTCATGGCTCATAAAGATCATGAGACCAAGTCGCCTCCCCTGTACCTAATTCTAGTCGTACCCTGATACAAAGTTCTGCATGCACCGCAAAAGCCATGCGCCCAGACTCGTCTATGATGCCTAAAACTTATAGACTAAGTTGCCTCCATGCGCCCGATCCTAGGCGCACTCCGAAAGATCACTCTCCTCTAAAATCGAGATCTTTGAGCCACATGCATATGCCACGCGTCCTTTGACCCAGTTCTATTCAAAGAATGAGTGCTAACCACCCAAGATCTCAGTAACAACCAAATCTCCACGACTGTCACGTGCCAGCTCCATCGCAGCCAGCGTAGCAGTCCAGCAGATTTAACTTCAATTTAGGGCACATCAACCATGTGCCCCCGCCAGCATCAGCTACGTGGCATTCCCATGTCCAGGCGCATCCGACATATATGCGCATGAGTAGCCAGTCTACTATCTATAAATAGAAGGATCATTCCTTCATCATATACACAAACAAAGATGGACATACATACACAGAGAGAAGCACATCCACAGAGGCCAGAAGAGACACTTAACGTCCACTTCTCCTCGCAATGCTCCGGCATCTAGAGCAAGCCAGACCTTCAGAGAGTTCAAGATCGTCGTCAGATCGTCAACGGAGTCAACATATTACCACTCGCTCTACTGACACAGTTCCCAGATAAAAAACAAAAGTGTACTCCTAGGACTATGTCTAAGTCCTACATTGTATATTGTTCTATTTGTAATTAAAATACCAAAGTTTTTGCCAAGAAAACCTTGTCAATTTTCGATGGCAAACAAGCTGGCAACTCTGCTGGGGACCTCTTTCTCCTCCAACGAGAAAGTTGTGTCGTAATCTGACGACATTAAAACTCGGCTCCTTCCACAAAATGCTTGTGGTATGCCTCAATCAACAGGCGTATGAGGAGTTCATCTCTGAAGGTAGCGCGAGTCCTTCGAAGCGGCAGCCAAAGCCGAAGAAGACTCGCCAAGTCTGGGTGCGCAAGGCGAATGTGCCTGGCACTACCACAAAAGGGGATGCGCCACTACATCTGGCCCTTTCTACTGACGTTCTTAGCAACAAGGGTGTGCCTACTAGTGTCATGCATCCGTCTGGGAAGTATAGTATTGATTGTATTCTCCAACCATCTTCTTTCCAGCTGAAAAAGATACACCAACGGAGCAAAGGTACAACCAATCTCCAGCACATGAGCTCTGGTGTGCAGGAGAGAATGTCTATCTTCAACAGACTCACTCGCTGTCATGGCGAGACACCATTGGATTCTGAGTACTATGCGCCTTCTGGGCTAGTACAAAGAAACCCAAGACAGCACAGGCCATGCACCACAAACGTGCTACGCCAACAGTGGACCAGAAGCATGCGCTCAAAATTATGTACGCTGCTTATGGTAAGCTGTACAGAGTCGACTCGGGCGCATCTGTGTCAAAAATGGGTCGACTCTCAAAGTCCCTGTCCTGCTTGGGCACATCTACTACGTTTGGAACCAAGTCTGGCTGAGCAACTGCGATGTTGAGTCCATGCGTCCACCTGGGTGACGCACATGAAGTGGACTCAAGTTGCCATAAATGTTGTTCCTCTACTAATGATCTAGGCGTATCTCATGTGCATAAACTAGGTCAGGGGGTACAATATTCACATGACCACCCCGGTGCTTGGCCTTGCCTTGTGCCTGATGGGGGTGTTAAAGTGAAACTCTCCCAACATTATTTGCGTAATGTGATCAGTCACAAACGCAGATCAGGAGAGACGACTAATAAGCACGATATGTCCCTCATAGGGAACACCTGTGCCATGGTCACCATCAATTGCTATCGTTGTAAAACAGCGGCTCCACCACAAAACAGTGACTACAAACTATGGCACCTATCCGACGTCACTTCGGAAAGAAAGTGCCAATTGAATACGAAGCGGAGCCCAAGATCGCTTTCTGCCATGTTGTCTCCTCATCCGTGAGAAAGACAACCACCAATTCCTCAGCCTCTATATCCAAGACTCAGCTGAGGAAGAGCAAAACAGTGGTCCCGTCCCCAGGGGTGTATGAATGCACCCGAACGAGGAGTAAGGCCCTGGCGGAAGCAATAACTGGAGGTTGTCAAGCCTCTGACAACCCTTCTCTCGAAGACGAAGAAGCGCTTTGACAAACCGACCCCGACGTAGTTAGGGGTAGCCAACACGAGGCCTCAGAAAAAGAAGCCCCACTACAGGAAAGTGAGTTCGAGAGTGAAGCCTCGACCGATCCATCCACTTCCACCCATGTCATGACATCTTATATGGTGGAGGGTGGTGATAAAGAAGAATCAGACGCTCAAGTGCTGGACATCGTGCAGCGCATAGACACCCTTGAGGGGAGTCTTAAGACTCTCCGTGCCTCCTAGCAGATCCTGACCCAATCAGTGTTCGACATTCGAACCACTCTGGCAAGGGCACCTGTCTCCACTAGCCCTGATCCAGGGGCCAATAGAGATTCAACTATACCCCCTCAACGGGTATCTTCAGGCGCAGAACATCATACTTCACCGCGAGCGTCAGCTCCTTCCAATATCCAACTTCAGGCCGTTCTGCCTTCACCTGCTCCCAGCTCGACAGAAGACTTGGTCGAGATGATCAGGGACCTGCGTGAATGCTTCGAGTCCAAAAACAGGCAGAAAGAACATCAAAAGTTGGGGCTTCCTCAACCCTACCCTCTGGAGTGAAACAAGGTGGTTTATCCTCCCAAGTATAAACCATATACACTGACGCCATACGACGGAAAGGAATCTCCTCGTCGGTACTTAACCTACTTTTATTCTCAGATGGGGCATCTTCCAAAAAAATACGCCTCGCTCACGAGCCTGTTTGTCGGGCTCTGAAGGGAGTTACCTACGACTAGTACTGCAGTCTTCCTGACAACTCCATATCGACCTTCGACGACTTAACATGCCTCTTCCTCGATCAGTTCTATGACGAAGGGAGAGACATGACAATGTTATCTCTAATAGAAGTATGGCAGACTGAGAAGGAGACTGTTCGAGAATTCATCGAGCGTTTCCGACAAGCATGCCTAAGGTTGCATCCAGGCATGTCGAAACATGCACTCATCGACTCTTAGAGCATGAACATGATCCCCGCGATCAAGCTCTGGCTCAACTCCACTCCCCCGCCAGATTGGAGTTTGTCACTACCACATTTTAGATTGAGGGTATTTTAGTTATTTGGTAATTTTTGAATTTATTTTAAATTATTAAATTGGTGATTGTGATTTTTGACATTGACTAAGTTGAGACTTTGTAGACTAACCTAGGAGTTGACCCTAGCTATGGTGACTTGGTTAGCATGGTGTGACCCTAGTCTAACTTAAGTCAATCTAGGTTAGTCATTTAGAAATCAAGATTTCAATAGGAGAAATAAGAATAGGTTTAATGACTTGACTTGTGAATTGATTCATGACTCGTGCAACTAGGCCCATAGCCCATAGACTAAACCCTTACCCTAATTTCTACACTACATGGCCGACCACTTAGGGCTTCCCCCTTCCCTATAAGTAATCTCTTAAGTAGTTCTTGCCTCTTTTGTATCATTCCAACACATAGGAAAAGAAAGGTTTGTCCATTCTTCCCCAATCCATAGATTCTTCATTTTAAATCCTTTTCTACTCTAGTTTCTTGCATTAGAGCCTAATACTCTCCTATTTTTTGTTTGTGGAGATTAATCCCAGCTTTGGGTCAATTTGGAGCATTTGGCTAGCAAGGAGGAACCCCCCCATTTGAAGCTTTTTCTTGCTATTTGAACCTATAGGTAAAACTCCTCAAAATTTTCTAATATTCTATTTTCTTTGCATATTAGGCTAGATCTAGGTTTCCCCTAGCTGTTCCTAGAGTTTGGGTGGATTTATGTCCGTTTGGTGTCCATATCGGACACGTGTCATAGTGTATGTGTAGGTGTTTGATTAAATGTCACTTAGGATTTTATTTTTGATTTTAGTTGAACCAATTGCATGAATCCCTAGATCTATATGTGTACAACAATGTTCTTGAAGACTGAGTCGAGATTGGTATCGATTTTGTGTCCTATTTTGTGTTGGACACGCAACACGGGGGCTCGGCCAAGTGTCCTGCTACCCGTGTCTATTTTTTCGTTGGACACAGCACTTTATGACACCAAAATTGGTGTATAGTGACACAAGATGACTGACAGGTAGCCTATAAAATTTTAGTGGATTTTATTGAGTGGTTGGGGAGTAATTTGGGTCACACGGATTTCACACTGTCGTACACAGTCGGCCATGGGGCTGCTGACACTGTCTTCGTGTCACACGAGGACACGGTTTGGACACGAATCAGGGTGACCTAACCCTAGCCCTAGACCCCCTCTACACGTGTGCACGACCACGTGTCTCCATGTGGTCTATGTCGTGTGCTGGACATGTGTGCACGCGTGCACGATGCAGTCTGTGCGCAGTATGTCTGTGCATGTTCTATGACTTGGACACGCCGTATCCGGCTCTAGGGTGACACGATATGACTCTTGGGACACAAACACAAGTGGGGGTTTAATTACCAACCATTTAGTAATAATATTATCATAATTTTAACTATAGATTTTTATTTCCCCAATTGTACTGATATTCGTTTCACTGTCTGAGTTTTCTAAAATTTAAATGTATTCTCAACCATTTCCTATGATTTAATTTGCCATATTAATTCATTTACACATGTATTAGATTGTTAAAATATTGGTTTATGATTGGTGTTTGAGAATTGGGTTTCAAATTGCTGTTAGGACAGAATGTTTACACTGTTAACTGTCAATACCAAAACTGAGACACATCTCACTGATTTCAATTCACTGTAAACTGAGTTCATTTCCTAACACACACATTTTCTACTGTTATCACCTTGACACCTTCCTGTTAGTTTATACACAACACCCTATAAGCTACTGACATGACACTCACATGGTACACTCATTGCTCACTGATTTCCATAATTGATTTATGTCACATTACTCAAACTGTTACACATTCACACATTCATACACAACATCCCACTGTCACCTTGCCTTGATTTCAGTTTTCTGAAAACAGCACCCAACAAATTTCACCTTATGTCACACACACACACAATACTTTTCTTGAGATTACACACACATTACATTGATCCCCCTTTTACTGTTACACACATTGATTCATACCATTCACTGATTTCAATTTACTAATTGTCATTGACACTCACATTTCACTAATTCCTGTACCCTATTAGCTATAGCTATGTACACATCTGTTACTCTCCAGTACCAAAATACGGGAACGGACACCGGCCAACTACACCATATAAGGTACGAATACGTTATACGGCAATGACGACTGTCAATCTTGTTGGGTATCCTAGCATGCAAGTATCTATGGCCTAAATCCGATTTCATATCCACAGGCTATAATAATGTAATACTAAGCAAGAGAGAGAATCATATGGAAAGCAGAAAATACTAATATGATAATCAGGAAATCTACAGTACAGGATAATAATGTAGATGATTATACCTTCCTACAGTTCCTAGCAAGGTCGTGAACTGAAGCACATCCTCCAAGTGGAGTCTGGAAGATCCACAGGGTCGGTCACAGGCAATCTGGGAACAATCTAGGGTTGGTTAGGCCAACCATAGCAAGTACCAGAAAGGAAGGCTCAAGGACGGGCGAAGAAAAGCCAGCAGGATAAAGTATGACAGGAATAACATATAAGAACAGTAAAAGAGGGTAAGGATCGTGCGGTACCAACGCACGATAACAATCCACAACTAATGTAGCTAAATAACCACCAAACATCACAATCTCCCTAACATCCAATAATACCTGCATCGCCAACTGGAACCCGATACCAGTTGACTGTGCAAGCAATAAGCCAAAAATTTAGGGGAATAAGCGGCCACTCAAATGTCTACGGCTGTCTAGGTGGAGGTTGGGTTACCCCAACAATGCAATGTAGGAATCCTCAGATCGTACCATTCCAGCAGGGTTAGCGGGGCCAAGTATAGCAAGACAAGATAAGCACCGATCCCTCGTAAGGCCACCGTACGAGCAAGAGAAGTACATAGTACATAAGTAGTAGCTGGATCTAGCCATCCGCTAGTGCAAACGGTAACAACATCCGTGGCGGCCAGCCTGCAGGTCATGACTAATGTCTGGGATAAGGCTAGTAATGCACGATCTCGGGATTCCGTTCCCTCCCAATGCTTCTACCAGTTTAAGTTGCCTAGATTAACCATACATTTATCCGAAATCACATGCCGTGGTTACACGATCATCTTCCTAGATGTCGTACCTCAGTACGAGAACGCTAAGTAAGAATCAACCTCGGCACCTATAGTCCCAGTTGTGATCCATCCTTAGTGTTATACAACAAGCAAGCAAGCAATCTTGACCATGCTAAGACTAAAGGCCAACTACCAAGGTACCCGTACAGGTAATCATATAATATAGCTAGAATATCAGGATGGCATCGCAATGCCATACAATCATGGAAGAAGCACCTCAAAGTGCTAGTAGACAAGGGGCACCGCAGTGCAAAGTCAGGGCCAGTACCTCAAGGGTAAGCTGGACTTATAGCATGGATACAAGTAGTCATGTCAGGAACAAGGACAAATCTGTCAATCATAAGAAGTCATCTGCCCACATCGTGGCATGGATATTAGGTCAAGTACATGATCAGAATCTCTATAATATCCCATCAAGTATACAAGGGAGCCTACAACTATAATCATCAGGTTGGTCTATCCATCGGATCAATCTATCAAGAGTATCCCATCCACGATGGAGTGAATATCACGTCAAGAAATACAATCACCAAATACCACGCTCATCACTATAAACAATGCTAGGCCTTCTGGCTTACAAGAATTCCCTGAATCAATGATCACAAGCTATCAGCGAACAAGACTCACCACTACCAAGATATAGCAAACAAAGCAGGTTCTGGGCGCTTGGGAAGTCGAGTAAAAATCATATAATAATACCCTCGATATTCTCCTCGTTCCGCAAAATATTTGCGATTATCAAAATCCAAGAATCTACAGTCATGTCCGATCGAATTAGAACAACCTCAAAAGGAATAACAACACTATCCGAGAGTCCACGCGAGTCTATCAATCAATATTCTCGAGATCATACTCTCCATAATACTCAACGCTCAAATATATCCAAAAATCACAAATCCCGATACTTATGACAACTATCAGTCCTAGCTGGCTAGACTAGGATAACTCCTATGAATGAATGGTCAGGGGACAAAAATATATTAAATAAAGGCCGTCAAAAAATGGTAAGGATTGCGTGAACCGCTATGGAGCAGATCCACAACCCTTAAACCAAATAAGGACCGGGGTTGCAGACCGTCTCTCGGGTGGAACCGTGCTCCTTACACTATCCGACGGACAAGACAGGTCAAGAACTCGACGACTAATCTAGTCAAGAGTCTACCTAGCAAGTACTGGAATCAGACCACTATATCCAAAACAAGTAAGCACGAGTCTAGATTAGCAAACCAAAGGAATGTTTCTGTCAAATTCTTCGAACCAAATTCCCGACCAAAAATTCTAGAAAAATTCGACAGAGTCTCCATTGTATTAGGGACGAGAGCACCCAGCGAATTGGGGCTAAAATCTACTCGAAATAACCCGCCGCAGAATCGCAGGCTGAGAATGCCATGCATACTGGAAACCAAATCATAGCCAAGAACACTAAGTCTCGGCCTCCAGCAGCACTACGATGCGTACTGGGCGCCAAGCCAATACATGCAATGAGAATCGCCATGCAGGGCGCACCAAGACCGACAGTCATATCCAAGCCACAAGCATGGTCATAGAAATAGTTAGCCAAGCCGTTACCCGACCGCGAGTCGGACACGGGACATATGGGGACAATCCATACTCGTGAGTCGTGCTCGTGTACTCGGAGGTGTGGATGACCCGTCCGAGTTGTCCGATACGGTCGTAAACTGGTATCGAACCAAGCTATCATAGGTTATCATCATGGCAGTTCTACTGCTAAGCTACACTAATCATGGTTATACATTTACAATTACAATTAATTAAATACAATAAATCCAGGAGAGAGGGCAAGATTCGTCGATGAGCAAGGGGTACTTGCCTAGAGGGCTCGGCTAGGTAAGCAAGTCTTTGGCGATCGGGATCTAGGGTAGCACGTCCATCGATATCCTCAGAACACACAGTAACAATTATTAGAATTAAATAATAAAATAATGATAAAAATCACGAAGAATGGCACGAAGCTATACCGTGCGGGTTCCGTACGTAGTACAGGGATCTGGCACGAAAACTGAGGCACGCGGATTGATATAGACACGCAAACTGAAAAGTGTACGTATATTGAGACGCGTACGAGAATCGAAATGACTCGAAGATCGAGATGAACAGGAGACAATGTGCACGTAAATCGAGACGTGCACGTAGATCGATACTGGCACGCAAACATAGACATACACGTAAATCGAGATAGAGTAAGATTCAAGGAAGCACACAAATCAATGCGGCATACAAGTCGACTTATACACGTAAATCGATGCGGTACGGAGTCCAAAGTGAAACGTAAACCAAGGCAGCACGTAAATCGATGCTTGCATGCAAATCAATATGACATGAAGATCAAAGTGGCACGTAACCGAGGCGGCACACAAATCAATGCGGTTACGCGAGTCGGAGCGGTACAAAAATCGAGATGCGCACAAAGGCCGAGACACAAAAATCGAGAAGATGTACCAATTGAGATGGCACGGTGCCCAAGGCAGCACGGGGCTCGAGGCGTCCTGCTGCCCGAGGCAACAATTAAATTTAGGTGCACAAAAACCGAGGTTGCACATAATTCGTGGCACACATCACAAGAACCACGGGGAATGAAGGAACATGCAAGTCGAGTGCACGTGGCCCGAGGAACACGATGCCCGAGCAGTACAGGGCCCAAGGGCATCCTGCTGCCCAAGGTGGCACTGCTCCCGTGACGATGGTCGCCGAGAAAGAAAGAATGGGAGAGGCGGAGGAGCTGGTGGTGGTCATCGGGGAAGCTCGGCCAGGCGGGGTCGGAGGCTTTGGACGACGAAGGGAGGACAGCAGCGACTAGAGTGGTAGCTCGCGGCAGCACGACTGCGGTGGCAGGCCATACGACGACAAGGAAAGACTGAAATAGGGGGAAGGGGTTGCCAGGAAGGTGATGGTGACGACGGCGACGCCCGAGGGTGGTCGGAGGCATCGGGGACGAGCACGGGAGTAAGGAAGAGATACCTTGAGAGGGAATGAAAGAGCGGTGGAGAGGGTGGCGCTGGGAGTGGAGGCGGCAGCCACGGGTGGTGGTGGTCGCGATGGAGGAGGTAGGCCGTAGGAGAGACGACGACGGTGACGATGATAGTGGTGGTAAATGATGATGATGTTGGGGGCGGTGATGCTAGCTGAAGTGGAGGTGGCCGAAGGCCATGGCGACGGTGGTGGTGGTCACAGAAGTGGTGGTAGAGACGGTGGCTGGCGGTTACGGTGGTGAGGGGGAAAGAAAGCTAGGGGAGGGAGATGGTAGAGCTGGCGGTGGGGGCTGTGGCGCCTGCCAGGCTACGAGGGTCGAGTGAGGGAGAGAAGGAGATGGGAGTAAGGAAGGAGAAAGGGGAGCTCAGGCTGGTCCAGTAAGGGGGATGAGAGAGAGAGGTGAGGAGGTTAGGTAAGGGGGGTATCGACTGAGTGAGGAGAGGAAGAGAGGGTTTGGGTTAGGGTTTGGGAAAAAGGGGTAGTCATATAGGAAATTAAATAAGAGAAAATAATAATCAATACAATAATAGTAATAATGATGTGAACAAAATTCACATCCAGGAAAAGAATAATAAAAGTTTAACAAAACCCAAATTTTAAAAATATCTAAAATACCAAAATACAGGCAGATACCTATTTTCAAAATAGAGATTTGACAACATCTAATACACACATACACATTAGCACATTGCAACTAATGTATGCACACTGTCATGATTATCCTGAGAACACATATTGTAACACATCCACACACACATTATATTATGTACTGAATTTTCCTGAGGGCACCTATCTACAACACTATATTCATGTATCACACACACAATTGTTCACACACCAACTTACCTACTGTTACTCATGCACACACACTCATTCACATATTTCCCTATCTATTGAATTCCTGTCACATTGACACTACACACATATTGATATATACACTAGCCTCTGGCATATATCACACACACACATATGGTACACCGACACTCACACATACACATGTATCTATCTCCCTATATGTAATATATATGCAAATGGCCTATGTGTGATATAAATAAGTTGTCTATATTAATTTAGTATATAGATAGATATATATAATGTATGAAATGTGTGTGATGTAGACTATATGGCATAAAGCCTATGTGTATAGCATGTATACACCAATGAATATGTATTGTTGGCTTGTATAGCCTTGTATTGTGTGTAGATGCTATGATAGACATGGTTAGGCTTAGTGAGACTTGTTTGGGTTAGGCTTGACCTAGTTGACCTAGTTTGACTAGTGTAGTTGACTAGAGTTGACCAAGGGTTGACTTTAGCCTAGGTTGACCCCAAACATCATGTAGATACATTATAGCAGTCTATTTTACTATTTTAGACATGTAGTGACTTGTATTGTTCTATAGGAACCAGACACCACTCCTCAGACAGTATATTCTCTTCAGATATTCAGGATACCAGGCGAGTACATTCTCTGATCATTTTATATCTTGTTTAGGATTATATTTCCTGCTTTAGATTACTTTACTTGATGCTGACACGTTGGTAACACAGATTAGTAATATATGGATGCCTTCATGAGATGTTATCCCCCTCGGAAGCATCAGATACTCATGTCTTGTGTGTTTCACTCACATCATGTATCTCATGATCTTTATCTATCAGCTTATGATTCTTGTACGCTCATAAATCATAGAGCCTTCACGAATCTATTCATGAATCACTCTTGAATCACCCTTTATGGGCCAGTAGTATAGTCATGAATCTTAACGTAACTTGACTGGATTCTTATGTATTGATTGCGGATAGGGGAGTAGAAACTAAGTATGTGAATAATTCTAAAGTAGTATAGTCATGAATCATCTCTTTAGTATAGTCATAAATCACCCTCCAGCTGTTCACATGTTCATCTTGTACCCTGAATCACTAGCACTGATTAGTTATCTTATATATTGTAGCTATTTACTTACAGTCTCTCTTTATATCATGTTGTTCTTCAGTTTCATATATCTTACTCTCTAGCATGTTTATTTCCTAACCTGTTATGATTTGTTGAGATGTATTATGCTCGCTCCTGTCCTGACTGGACCTGTTGAAAATATTATAGAGGACGAGGATGAGGCTCTGGTGTCTACCAATATAGTGCAGCTATAGAAAACACTTGTGACTTGGACCCACTTGCAGTAGAGGATCTGCCACTAGTGGTTTAGACTGCTAGCTTAGACCCTTACCTTGTCTTTCTCATTGATACAATATTGTATATTAGGAGTTTGTTTTATCTGGATATTATGGATATGTTATCATAGACACTTAGACTTCTATCCGTTTGTATCTCTCTGTGGATTCTTTTCATATCTATCTATCTTATCATTCTCTACTTTAGATGTGATTGAGATGATATTCTGTTATGTCACCTCCATTCGGAGTGTATATACTGTACATGTACCTTATATTGATAGATAATTGACCTAGTACAGCGTTCTATCATTGATACTGCGACGTAGGCTGGACGTACCCACTTCTCGTACCCTTACTCTAGGGGTGGGGTGACAGAGTTCATTGATCATGGAAGCTAAAGCTGTCGAGAAAAAGGTGCGTAACGCTCGCCTTCTAGGGGTTAAATTTCCTACCTTTGATGACAAAGGGAAATGGCAGGCGACCAGCAGTCAGCCGCGAAGCAAAAGAAAAGTAGGCGTTGACTGTCAATGGTCTAACACAACGTAAGGTCCTGCTCAGAGGCCTCCTCCTGCACCTAGGCCGAAGATGGTATACTCTTTCAACGATGAAGATACCTTACAACTCTTCGAGATATTGAAGCAGGATGAGAAAATCAAGTTGCCTGATCCCAAGCGTCCTGACGAAGTAGGCAGAGTCGGCAACCCAAGGTATTGTCACTACCATCGGTTCATCGGACATCCAACTAAAGACTGCTACATCCTCAAAGACTACATACATGTATGATCAATGTGAAGGTTATTTCAGTCAATTACGAGGAGAAGACAGTCTCGGCCAACATGGTGTCGCTCTAGTTCGGTACCCTATCGCCTACCACAGCTCAAGATGGTGTCGTCCCCATCCCAAAGGCGACAATGGAAGTAGTCAACCTTCCACCAACCCATGACAACATGGGTGGACTCAAACCACTCACAACATCCAAGAGGAGATCATGTGGCTTCACCCGGATCTCGTTCCGGAGCTAACTCAATCGGGGGTACCCTCTACCTCCAAAAGCAAAGGCAAGAAGACCAAGTCTTGCCGAATGGTGACTTCCTCCCTTAAGGAAGCACTGCCGGTATAAATGCATTACAGCAGAATGCCCAGTCAGAGGAGGCTCCGCCCGAAGTGACACCTTCTATCATCACCATAGCTGTCCAAGGAGAGGATTCATCCCAACCTCCTACAGCTATAAACAAAGCAGAAGGAGGCCCACTTCGACAGGCCTCTTCAAAAAGACAACACTCTGGGGTCAACCAAGCCCCACAACTTTGACATACTGGCACAACTGGCCAGTACTCCAGTACGGCTTTCCCTGTTCGAGCTCCTCCGCCTATCCAAAGATACTCAGGAGGCTCTCTACGAAGCCATGAAGGATGCCGAGTCTTTCATCAGTCAGGTTAAGCAGCCTGACGACGATCCTACAGCATGTTCGTACTATCATAATGGGGGAAGATCATCCCCAACATCACATTCACTCAATAGGACATGCTGCTCAAGAACAATAGGCACAATACACCCCTGTATTATATAGGGTATGTCGTTGCCATCAAGGTGGATCGAATGCAGATCGACCTTGGGTCTTATCTCAGCATCATCCCTCGAACTCTACTTCAGACATTGGGATCCCGATGCATCGCCTGACAGTCTTACACCACCATCAGTGGCTTCAATGCCAGTAAGAGCGAACTGCTGGAGAAGATCCGCTTGAAGTGTCACATCGATGAGCTCCAGACCGAGGTGACTTGCTATGTTGTGGATGCAGACGTCAACTACAACATCCTGTTGGGACGGCTATAGATACATGAATGCATGGTGGTGCCATCCACCCTCCACCAATGTATGAAATACGTATCCACCAGCGGCATCATCCGAACAGAGTTTGCTGATATCGATCCCTTCAGAGGGATTGAAGCCTTCTTCACCGACGCTGACCTGTACAAATCAATTCATCTCAAAGATGAAGCCAATACCGCTGATGATGAGGTAGAAGCTGACTCAGAGACGGACATGATAATCAATGCTCCCTTAAAAGTGTGACTCAAAGGGAGGCCGCCTCAAACACCGATTCCTATGGTAGTCAAACTCCATGGGAAGGCGCCAGCTTCTCTGAGCACTACACCAAATGAAGCTCCATTAAAGATATGCCTCAAGGGCAAGCCCCCTCAAGTGGCGGCTCCCCTCGTAGCCAAGCTAACACTACCAAAATACAGCCATTTGGTGACGGACATTTAGCGACGAATTTTGTCCGTCGCTATTAGCGACGAACTACCGACAAAGTTCCGACTGATTGCCGTCGAAAAGCTAATAAATTTTTTCTATTTTAAAGGCGAGCAAAGGTCACCAATCCGTCGTTAAGTCGTCAGAGATATAGCGACGGATAAAGAATCTGTCGCTATGCCTTCGCTTAGTTATCAAAAGTTGGCGGAAAATGTTGAAAAAAATTGGCGCAAAATTTAACGACCACATAGCGATGGATATTTCGTCGGCCAGCTAGGGTGGTATAGCGACGGACTAGCGACGGAATATATCCGTTGCAAGTCCGTCGCTAAACATCCAGCCTTAACTTAAATTTAATCGACGGGTGGGGAACTTTTCATTCTCCCCAAATTTCTCTCTCTCTCTCTCTCTCTCTCCGGCTGCAAAGACTAGCTCTCTCTCTCCAAGTAATCCTCTCTCTCTTCACTCTCGGTGGTCGGGGCGGTGGGGGCCGATGGTGGTGGGGGTGGGTATGGGGGTCGCGGTGGGGGGTGGGGGTCGCTGGGGGGTTTTCGGATCGGGACGACGGGGGAAGACGGGGGCCGGTGGTGGTAGGGGTGGGGGTCGCGGTGGTGGGGGTGGGGTTCGCGGGGTGGGGGGGGGGGGGGGGGGGGGGGGGGTTTCGGGTCGGGGCGGCGGGGGCCGGTGGTGGTGGGGGTGGGGGGGGGAGTCGCGGTGGTGGGGGTGCGGGTCACGGTGGTGGGGGTTGGGGTCGCTGGGGGGGGGTTTCGGGTCGGGGCGGCGGGGGGATGGCGGGTTTCGGGTCGGCGGTGGGGATGGCGGTCGGCGGTGGTGGGGGTGGGGGCTGGGGGCTGGGGTGGGGTTGGGGGTGGTGGTCACTGTGGTAGGGATGGTGGTTGGTGGTGGTGGGGGTGGGGGTTGGTGGCCGGGGCCGGTAGTAAACACACACACACACACACACACACATACACACACGCGCGCACACACACACACACACACACACACACACACACACACACACACACACACACACACACACACACACACATATACACACACCAAAATCCCTTTGTATATAAATTAGTATATATATAAACTTAGTATCAAGGTTCAAAGTATCGATATCGAAATCGGTATGGGGCTGCTGGGGTCGAACGGGCTGCGTAGGGTCCTCATGCGCGCCCGTTCGATCCAACGGTTGAGGACGACGGTCTCCCGATCCCTATATATTTTTTTCCCTATATATATATATATATATATATATAATGTGGAAGAAGGGTCCTCTGGTTGGAGATCTGCTCACCACCCGTCCCCCATCCTCGTGGTTGGGTGGTTTTGGCCGACCGGCTTCCCAGGCCTAACCTCGCTTCCTGGCGCCCTCTCTCCCTATGTAGGCCCACGCCTTTCCTGCCCCCTACGCTTTCCCGGTTGGCCGGAGCCGCCTGGCCGCCCCCCTCCCGTGGGGGGTTCTTTCGACTGGCGATTTCCTCCCCTCACTTCTCCCCCCCTCGGCGCCGCCGCCGCCCCCGACGTACTCGGAGCCACCAGGCTCAGAGGCGGTCAAGTTCTTCCCCTCTCCATGGAGTCTCTCCGGTTCTCCCTTTTGCCTGCCCTTAGTCGGGACCGTGCCTGGCTCCGCCAGTATTTCCCTCGTTCCCGGTGCCCCACTCTCCCGCCGCTCCACCCGCTGTGCCGTCCCCCTCCTCGGCTTCCACTTTCCTCTCTCTGAAGTGGCCCTCTGTGTCCTCGGCAGCGCCCTCCTCGAACCCCCCGACCCCCGACGTCCCTGGTAGAGCCACCCCCCAACCTCTGCCTCGGTTTCTCCTCCGGCGCTCCTAGGCGCCTTTGCCCTCTCCCCATCCTCGGTGCACCCCCCCAGCGAGCCCCCCTTGTAGGCTCTTGTGGCTGGCGCAGCGGCCCTCGGCGGGCTCGGCTTCCCCCCTCCACCGCGTTGTTTGGCCTTTCGTCGACTTCGGTATCGTCATCCCAGACCCCTCCCCGCGAAGCTCTCCCCCCAAGAGGTGGCCTTCGGCGATCCATTCGGCACACGCTGGTAGGCCCCGCCCCTCGCCGGTGGTAGGTTTCCCACTACCGTTGGCCGGCCGGCTATTCCCCCTATTGTCGGCCGAGATTCCCCCGGTCCCCTCCCCGTGCGGTCGTGATTCCCTCCAATCCTCTCACCGTGCAGACGTCTCTCCCTCAGCCGACCCCGCCGGGCTCTCCGGCGCTGATCCCCCTCCCCCCTTGCCGGGTCAGCGCACTTTGCCAGCCTCCAACTCGCCTTCTGCCGCCGGAGCAACCGCCAACGCCACCCTCCGGGTTGGCCACGTGCGATGGGGGCCCTCGGGCCGTGCACCTTCTCCCTCGGGCAGAGTTCCCCTCCCCTCGGGCAGTGTGCCCACACCCCTCCCTCGGGCTGCGTTCCCGTCCACCCCTCAGGACCAGTGTCTGCGGACGTTTTTTCTCGTATTCTCCATTTTCGAAGTTGAAAAATTTTGAAATTGCGGTTTTCGTAATTTCGAAATCTTTTGAAATTTCGTCTCATCGTTTGAAATTTCAAAATTTCGGCCTTCCGAATTTCAAATTTTTGAATTTCAACCTTTCCAATTTCCTACCTTGCTTAACAGGGCCCTTTTGTCTTTTTGGCCCTGTACCTGTCTGTATTGCTCTTCGTGATCTACTTTACCTTTTCAATAAAATGTCTACTTAAAAAAACAAAAAAACAAAACAAAAACAAAAAACAAATATATATATATTTTTTATATATATTTATAAAAATATATATATATATATATTTATAAAAAAAAAAAAAAACAAAATATATATATATATATTATATATATATTATATATATATACACACACTAGTAACTCACAATAAACTACAATAAGCTATATATACTGTTGTTCTGCAGCCTATCAGCAGTAACTCCCTTACAAATCTCGATGCACATGCATGCACACACACTAATATGTATACACACACACTCAACTCTCCCACACACCAACTATACACACTAATACCAAGTACTCTAAATTTTAATTGATACCACACTTTTATGTCTATAAACATCACCCATAAATGACACACTCACACACAACACACACTTCCCTTATCAAGCACAACACCAATGCACTAACACAATCACAAATACCAAATATCAACACCCTCTATTCCTACACCAACACCATTATGACACCAACATCCAACCATATATATGAAATTGTAATATATATATATATAATATATATATATATATATATATATATATGTATGTATATATATATATATATATATATAACAATTAAAAATATATATATATATATATATATAACAATTAGATCTAGTACAATATTGAGAAATTGACACAAAATAGGCTCTAAACACATCATGGTGTATCATGAACCAACCACTCAATATCCAATTGTGGACATAATAACACATTCACAACTAAAATTGGACAAAAAATTTCCCTTGGGAACACGTATCGAACACTTGATGGTCAAAATTCGTAAATAACACAATTGAGCATAGAATTTATCATTCATCATGGTAAAAACCTAGATCAACCAAATTAAAGGTTTCTAACACCTAGATCTTGCACTAGAGAGTCAATTCCACCTATGAAAGGGTTCCTATAGTTTCTATTCGGATCATGAGGGTTCAATTCGGGTCATGAGGGTTCAATTCGGGTTCCTATGGGTTCAATTCGAGTCAATTCCACTTATGGAAGGGTTTCTATGAGTTTAAGAATCGGTATCAGACTATTTCTATGAGTACCGGTATTGATTGCTTAGGCGTCTAGGCGGTGTCTAGGCGGTAGGTGGACTCTCTCCGTCGCGTACCCGCCTACCGCCGTTTAGAACCTTGCTGATACTGCGAACCTTGGTATAGAGTGAGTATCCTAAAAGGATATATAAGATATCTTAGTAGTAGCTAGGTAAGTGTTGGAAATTAAATTTACTTATGCCAAGTCTTTTGGGCCTATCAGAGTTATAGATTTTTCGAAAATCTAGTATAATGCTGATTACCTCAAAAGGCTTGCATAAGTAAGAGTGTATAGAGTGTATATCGTAAGCGGAATCAGTATCACCATGAATCTCATGGCTTCTTCTACCAGAACATAATATAAAACCAAACGTGTGAAGTAGAGCTTCATATTCACAATATTAGAAGGAAAAAGTTGTGATGAGTGGTAGGACGAGCCAGAATCCTTGTGATAGGTCCTGTTCCAAGTCAGAAATATAGTGAAATTATCTTTCCCATTTTTTCCCCGACCCACTACGAAGAAAGACGTTCATTTCTTAAAATATCCGATATATGTAGATAGGAACAGGGGAAGGGGTTAGATTTATCCTGATGGAAGCAAGAGTAACAATACATCCACTATGGTTATTTTATATCCCTATGTGGAGTAGGAGGCTGAGAGAGTCGAATGAGAAGCAGGAAATAGAGGAGAGGGGGGCTTCTTGAGAAACAGGGAAAGTAGAGCGATGAAGTAGAGGAGGGGTCGGTATCGGACTATTTCTTTGAGTATCAGTATTGATCACTTAGGCGGCGTCTAGGCGGTGTCTAGGCGGTAAGCGGACTCTCTCCGCCGCGCACCCGCCTACCACTGTTTAGAACCATGCCGATACTGCGAACCTTGGAATGTAGTGAGTATCCTAGAAGGATATATAAGATCTTAGTAGTAGCTAGGTAAGTGTTGAAAATTAAATTACTTATGCCAAGTCTTTTGGGCCTATCAGAGTTATAGATTTTTTGAAAATCTAGTATAATGATGATTACCTCTGGTAGAACAATCCATGAGATTCATGGCGATACCGATTCCGATACCGATCCTTGGTTAATATTAATATTTTCACACTTCTCTACTCTTTGGTTGAGATGGATTCATATGATGCGGAATAGGAGGCTGAGAGAGTCGAATGAGAAAAAGGAAAGTAGAAGGGGGTCAAAAAGGGGGCCTTCTTGAGAAGCAGGGAAAGTAGAGCGACGAAGTAGAGAGGGGTCGTATCGGACTATATTTTTAATTACAATTCTATTTACTTTGTCTTACGATACAGATTTTCACATCCAATCTGTGATGGATCGTTATTTCGTTGATCGTGCCATGTGGTAATTGTCGTAATAGATGTTACGAAGAAGTGGTGACGGTGAGAGATCATTTGACCTGTAAGGGTTTCATACGTGATTACGGCCTGTGGACATCGTAAGGTGAACTATATACGAAAAGACAGGACATGGTGTACGATGCGGATACTCCTCTATATCCTGGTTGTGAGACTGATTCCGTACTGTCAGGCTATGTCGCTAATGGCTTCAAGTTTAAGGCAAGACTGCTGAGGGTCATTCACCATTGGAGGGTCATTCACCGTTGGAGGGTCATTTCCATACAACAATGAATCCGAAGAGGAAAACGAAATAGATGGAAGCAAAGATGAGGAGGAAGAGGAAGATGAGGACGCGGAGGACGTCTAATACTGTCATTTTCATAAAACAATTAATCTTCCACATTACAAGTCTAATACTGTCATTTTGTTTAATCCCTAATTAATCTCCATGTTTCCATCAATCTTACCAGATGACACCCATGACCCGAGGACGTTGCTTGAGAGAGGCACAGATGGCCGCTGAGGAGGTAGTGGCACCTTTTACTGCTAAGGAGGTAGTGCCACCTCCTGTTACTGAGTCGGTAGTGGTACCTACTGCAGAGATGACGGTTAAGGAAGAACTTTCTCCAACTATTAAGGAGGAAGTGATTCCTAAAGTCGAGATAGCTGTGAAGGAGGAGGTGGCACTAGAGGACAGTTGTACCGGGAGTTCCAGTCATCCATCTCCTCTGGATATTGATTGCTGGAGTAGATCTTACTTATGTGCGTGGCTGAGGAGGGAGATATCTGCGCTACGTAGAGGACATATATATATATATATATATATATATGATATGATTTTTGACCGGATTTGTTTCTGGTAGACTTATTTCTGGGTTTTACTTAGATGGTTTTACAACTCTTGATGTTTTTTATTTTATAGACATGGTTATTTTATAGACTTGGATGTTTTTTGATGCTATTACCTAGAATTTTTTATAGAAATTCAATGAAGGGTTGCTTCGGGTCTCATTGATGTATGTTGGTTTGTGTGATGTATTTGTGATAGATATTTGTGTATGGTTGTGTGAAGTATATTGGTTTGTTGGTTCGTGTGAGGTGTGATACATATTGTGATGTTTCGATGTTTCAGATGTTGTACGAACAGGGATTGCTGTGTTTTATGTAAAAAAATTTCAAAAAATTTCCAGTTAGCGATGGACTTGCGACTACATAGCAATGGAAGGCGACGGCTGAGCGATGGAATATTACGTCGCTAACTGGAGAACTTCTAGTTAGCGATGGATGTCGACGGATTAGCGATGGATTATCCATCGACAAGGTCCTGGAAATATAAAGATTTCCACAACCTAAGCGACGGATATTCCGTCGCTAAACCGTCGTTCTCCGTCGAGTATTAGCGATGGCTAGCGACGAATTGGCGACGGATTTTGCTTATCAGAAACTCTCTGATACGCAGTTACCGACATATTATTGACGGACTTGTCCGTCGCTAAAAAGTACTATCAGAAACTTTCTGATACTTGATTTGACGAAAATCTTTCGGCTAACCGTCCCTAAATTTATTATTCTTGATGACGACAATCCGTCGCTAAGCAGTCGAATGGCGACAGCTTAGCGACGGACTTATTTAGCGACGGGCTATTTCTTGACGGATTTTTCAGCCAAATTTGTCGGTTAGCCGTCGCTAAGTCGATTTGCCGACGGATTAGCGACGGATATGGCCGTCGCTAATTCGATGTATTTTAGTAGTATACGGGGAAAGGCTCCAGCTCCAGCACACCAACCGAGGCTCCCCTCAAGGTGCAGCTCAAAGACAAGCCTTCTCATTTGTCAGCGCCCATAGGCCACAAGAAAGACCTCGGCATCCTTCTCAGCACAGTCACAGGAGCCAGTACGGGCTAAGCTCCCAAAAAACTCTCCTGAACCTCACAAGGCTGCTCCAGTTCTCACTGATGAAGAACTTGGAGAGTACATATTGGCTAATGTCGATGCCCCATCCCTCGATGATGTAATCCCTCGGGACAAGATCTTGTATTTTATCAATAATAGAGTGTCTTTCAATTATTCTAGTCTTCCACATTAAAATATCGTGTACACTCTAGATAATGCTCTACAGTCATTGCAAACACAAATAACGACTGTAAGTCATGCAAATCGAGTTTTTGTACAAGGAGTCTGTTACATAGTTCTACCTCAGAACAAGGACGAGAAGCCCATTGTCTTTGGCAAAGTCGAGCATCACCAAGACCTCCCACCGATAGAGCCAGAATCCGACACCGGCAGAATGCAAATCTACTGGTACAATGATCGAGCTAAATATCTCATCCAAAAGATGGGTTACAACTTGAAGAGCGGCCAAGGTCTGAACTACGGCAAAGGTCGACGCCTTCTCCTACGACTTCCAATGCCAAAAGAAAGCCGCAAGACTACTATCACCGTACCCGACGAGGAGTAGGCTACGTCACACCTCCAACAACTCCTAAAGAATCAGAAGCAGTGGATGTCATACATTCTCACTCATCTGAAACTTCAACTTGGGACTCCGACACCAGCATCAGTTTAGTCTTCATGAAAGTACTGTCAGCCAACTTAACAACCGTACTTCCCATCGACGACAAATCCTCATGGAAGTACCATTCTTGACCTCCGTTGAGAAATGTACTGCCTCTCCCTAGAAAGAGGATTAGTGAACTTGACCAAACCAAGTTTACACCCCTTCTTTTGACAAATCATATGCTTTTGGAACCCAGCTGTTTCGTTGCATTCTATCCCCAGTATAAGAACAACCATGTCCATATCATTTTGAGTTGCCTCTCTACACCTCATCAAGCAGGATCCTTCACCGTGTAAGATCATGCTTAAAGTAATGTTTACCATGTCCACATTACCTCTGAGTAAACATTCCATACAACAATCCCTGTTGTTGCACCATAGAACATCCACGTCCATATCACCTCTGAGTTGTTCTATAAAACTCCACAGAGTTTACCCCTACCATGTCCATGTTACCTCTGAGTTGGAAAACTCCACCATTTTTAGCCTATATTTACCATATCCACCTTACCTCTGAGTAAATATGTTGGTCCTCTCTCTCAACTTATTACCCGTACCTAACACCAAGGTACGTCGAGGGTAATAAGTCTACACAAAAATTACCCCATATTCACCACGTCCATATTACCTCTGAGTGAATTTGTCAGTTTCCTCCGTGAGTAACTTATTATCTGCACCCAAAAACCAAGGTGCACAATAGATAATGGGGCTGCGAAAATCACAGGAAATGAACAAAATAGAAAGTTCTTTTCATTTTTTTTAGCTAAACAAAAGAGTACATCAATATTTGAAAAGAAATAAATTGCATCTTCAGGTTTCTTTAGATCTCAGAAATACAAAGACAAAATAGGGACATCGACTTTTTCCGAAAACGACGATTGCAAGGCAAACTACGAACCCGCACAACCAGGGATCGTAGTTACGTTGAGGCATGTACCACTCCCTCAGCCACCTTGTATAGAAGCATGAAAATTTTAGCAAATAAAGCCTTATGCGCCCAAGCCAATAGAGGACATATGCGCCCAAGTGAAGCTCCTATGTGCTCAAGTCTTCCTGTGAAGCTTCTATGCGCCCATCATCCTGCGAAGCTCTATGCGCCCAAGCAACCCTCTGTGAAGGAGGGCGCATAGCCTGAAATATGGCTATACGCCCAAGCCTGACTCGGTCAAAGCTATGAACAAAATGTGCACCGAAGCGCACGGCAACGTTGTTTGCCATGAAATATAAAAGAACAGAACAATTATCGGAGGACTGGACTTTTACTTCACAATACAAACTCGCTTGTACAAAGAAAGCCTAGGGACAAAAACCTAGGTACAACAATCTAAGTACAATTGTTTATTTTAGATTCTGGGGGGTGACGATAGAGGCTCGGGAAAGCGAAAGCAGCTCTGCCCTACTCCTTAGACGATCAGATGCAACCTTGGCTCCGGGGAAAAAAATGCTCTCGGGATGCTCTCTGTGCGTGCCTTTGTCTCTCTGCTCTCTCTCTTCTCCGTATGTATCTGTCTGCGTCTCTGTCTCTCTCTGTGTGTGTATATTGCAAGGAAATGGTACCTTGCTATTTATAAGAGCGGGGGGGCATCATTACGATTTGCAATGATTACCCATTCTCAAAAGTCGGCGGTTAAAGATCAATGAATCTGGGCCGTTCATGATGAATATGATAGATCTGGGCAATTAATGTGATTACATTAAATCTTTGTGGGTAATTAATGATGATTGATATAAATCCCCATGATTTGTTTTGCCAAGCTCAGATTTCTAGCCACGTGTCATTGATTTGCTTGATTGTAGATGATCTGATTTGATCCCAATATTTTATTAGAATTTGTTGATAGATTTCGGTCGATTTGATGTCACGTGTCCCATTATCATGCCACGTGTCTTAACCGCAAGCTACTTAAAAATCTGAGCCGCATGAGGACTGCTCCCTATTGAGCCGTATAAGGCTGGCTACGTGTCAAGGCTGCTTGGGAGTGGACCCTGAACATTTGAACCGCATGGTGGTAATCTGAGCCGCATGATGGGTGCTTTCTTCGTGAGCCGCATAGAGATAGTCCTCGTGAGCCGCATGGAGATAGCCTCTGCTTGAGCCACATGGGGTAGTTCTCGTGAACCACATGGGATAGCTTCTGCCTGAGCCGCATGGGTGGCCTCTGTCTAAGCCGCATGCGACCGTCCACGTGTCAAGGTCGCATAAAAGTCTTTTGGGTTTCGGGGAATTATGTCAGAGATCTCCTTCGTTTCCCTAGGATTCTGCCATTATGACAGAGTTATTATTGCATCTTTCTATCATCGGTCAGAGCTGTCAGCCGTCAAGGCATTAAATACAGTAGAAGACAAAGGAAAGAGCTGTTAAGGGCCACGTGGCTCCTTTCTGGGCCGCATGGAGCTATTCGAGCCGCATAGACGCTTGAGCCGCATGGGTCCCTGAGCCGCATGAGCTCTCTGAGCCGCATGGGGATCCTTTAGCCGTATGGATCTTTCTGTATTCTTTTCTATGCTTTTACAAGACCCCCTTCAAAGTTTTCAATTTGCAAAATTGAAATACTTTGAATAAGAAGCATGGCTATGTATAAACTCTTCTGGCCGCATATGATGTCCTTGCCGCATAGATGTCCCAACCGCATAGCCTTCTCATCCGTATTAGTCAATCAGCCGTATGGACCCTTTGGCCGCATGGGCTGTCTGGCCGCATGAAGCCCCTTGCCACGTCATCCTGTCACATGTGCAAATCTTTTTGCATTAATTGCTGTTTGATTCTACGGCCGGTTTTGGGGCAGGATCCCAAGAGTCTAGCCCTAAATAATCAGATCGTCTTGATAAACGAAGAGTCGATTATACTGCTCGTGGACCGATACGTCGGTTCATTGGGGTTCTGCCTATAAATAGCAGGGTGTTTGGGAAAGACTTTTTTTGCCCTAACCCTCCTGTCTTCGTCCTCTTCCTCTGATCAAAGTAATGGCACCCAAGAAGACTGTTGCGGCGAAGAAGACAGTGTCCTCATCGGCGGCGAAGGGTAAGAAAGCTGCTTCTGCGGCGACGGATGTGGCAGCTCCTCTGCCAGCTGACGTACCCGTAGTTCACCCCGACGTCCATCCCGCTATCGATGGTAAGGACTTTTTGCGTAAGTTTGGAACCCTGACTATCATGGCTACGTCGCATATTTTATGCGCGAGCCTCCATCATACACGTCTCGAGCCGCATGGGGTATGTTCTATGTTGGAGCCGCATGAGATCTGTTGTTGTGACCGCATAAGTACATCTCTAACGGGGCCGCATAAGCTCAGCATAAACTCACTTGATTTGGATCGCATAAGCCTATTCGAATTGGACTGTATGAACTTATCTGCATCTGAGCCGCATAAGCATGTCTCTAACAGGGCCGCATAAGCTCACTTGATTTGGACCGCATATGCTCGCTTGAACTCGTCTTGTCGTATATGCCTTTTAAACTTATTCAAACTCTGTCTCATGAGGCTGTGTTTGAGCAGTGCCGCATGACTATGTTTAGTTACTATAGCATGAGTCTCCACTAGTCGGAGCCGTATAAGCTTTTTTTTGAGTTGAGCCGCCTGAGGCTTCTTTGAATTCGAGCCGTATAGGATTGAGGGCATTAGTCAATCATCTTTTTAATTTATTTCTTTTGTCTTTGTCTCAGTGAATTTGTCGGTTAATGTTGCTGGAGAACTCCTGGTAGGTCGTGTCCAAGCTGCTCTGGGCTATAGGTACGACCATATAGTTAGGCATATGGCGGACCAGTTTCCTAGTGACGAGCCTTCGGCGAGATTGAATGCCCTCAAGAACCAGCCTTCCTATTTTCTCAATGCTATGATGAACTCGGGGAAATTAGAAGAAGAATATTTGAAGCCTGCGTTCTTCTTCGGAGACGCCTTGACTGTAAAGAACAGTCAGGTTCTGGATGTGTCAGAGAACTAGAGTTTTGTTTCTAACGGGATGGCGATCCGCATCCCCCAAATGGAGCATCACTTCCCACTATCTTGGTTCAATATGCTCCCACTGGACCGTAAGATGGAGGAGTCTTTAACTCCTACCCGAAGTACGATGTTTGTGGGAGACATCCATTATAACAACAGTATGAAGTCGGTGTGTGCGGGCAAGGTGCATACCAGCCATTCTGTAATGGGATTGGCCCCGGGTACTTTCTTGAATGTGCCAGGTCCTAATTTCACGTTTTCTGTAGCCGACACTTTTATGAACCAACTTGCTCGGAAGGGCTCCTATCCCATTGGCCGGTTGACGCTTTCGAGTTGGATACACCCCATTCCCTCATGGACCAATCTGTCTATATGGATCTTACGAAAGTATAAGGCCTTTCTGTGTGAGATTGGTCTTTATCTTGCTATTCGGGGCACCAGCCACGGCTTGCCCATAAGCAAGAGATTATTCATGTCTCTGCTGGAGATGTATAACCGCCGTACGGGAACCTTCTACACACCCGTAGGGGAAATGGGGCTTGCGCTCCACGAAATGCACGCGGTCTCCAAGCTTCCTTGGGAGGACAAAGCTTTTGAGGCGTACACTCCCACGAATGAGGAGTTCGAAGAGTTGGAGGGACGGTATCCAGGCTTCGTAGCTATTTATCAAGAGATATTGTGCCACTATAGCACATGTCAGCAGATAGCCAAAAAGGACAGCAGCTCGGAAGGGAATGCTCCCCACACCAAGGACTGGGTGCGCTATCTCTTCACGATGGGTGCATCAGGTCGAGTTACTTTCCGACGTCTTCAATCCCGGGAGGCGGTTCAAACTTTGGTGTCGTCGACCAAGAGGGTGGCCACCACTAGTGACAGATTAGGGAGCAAAACCGACTCTTTTGGTTATTTTTATCAGGATACCCAAGAACTGTCAGAAAAGGTGCTCCTGGCGGGATTCTTGATGGTATGGCTGCAAAAATGTGTAGTCTCGGGAGGAGCTGGTTCTATTGAAAGGATCAGTCGTAATTTCATCCTTCCGGCTGTGAAGTTAGTTTCGCGAGTCAAGCTAGCTCTCCTCCCGGCCATGGTGTGCAGCATACACTGTGGCCTTCGCACTTTCACGTCCAAGGTCATCGCCCACGACGTGACAAAAGATTTTGAACGGACTGAGCTGCCCTATCATTATCTAATGGGGTGGCTACTGATGTATTATCCGTCTTTGATGTGACCGGGCTCTGAAGACGGCGTAACTGACGACGACGCTTTTATTTTCCATTATCGTAATGAGTCTTGGGAGTGTGAGACCATGTGCGCTTGCCGAATGGTGCTGGCGAGGACAGATATGTACAACATTTTTGTATCTGTCCCTTGTTTTACTGCTGAGGAAATAGCGGCTGTACATCTTGATGGTATTGGGCCTCCTCAGCTTCTGGACGGCCAAATGCTCCTGTGGCTGCATAACATCCGCCCCGCTCATCTGGTGTATCGCAACCGCAATACTGTCTTTCTGGAGCCTTATCTGCCCAACAGGTTTGCCCGACAGTTTGGATACAGCCAGCTTTTTCTAGACAGTCCCAGCTCTTGTTTGGGTTTTAAAGGTAGCCTTCTTGACGGCATCAGGGCCTGGCACTACTATGATACATTCCATACCCGTACCATTTTCTCGGTCCCTGCTATTAAGGCGCCGATAGAGATTTTGTATATGGCGGCTCTGTACCATGTCATGGCGAACAAACCCCCTGTCGGTTTTAACCCGGGTGCCAGTTTTATTGTCGGTACCGGCCTGGAGGAGAGGTCCCAGGGGGCCAAGACGAGGAAGAGGAAGAATAGAGTCGAAGTGCCAGATTCGGACTCTACTACTGCGGATGATGAAGGCGACGAGCATGATACAGATGATTCTTCCCTTCCGTTGGAAGATGTTGGGGCGGATCAGTCGCCTGTTTTGCCAGATGAGATAGCGGCAGATCAGCCACCCGTTGTACCAGACCCTGTATGAAAGCGTAGCAGGCAAATTTCTCCTGTTGGCGGTATTCCTCGCTCCCGGAAACTGGCTGTGACCAGACACCGCAAGTTAACTATCAGAGAAAGAGGCGAGGAAGTTGACCCCACATCAGAGGTAAACAAGTCGCTACCGGTTCTTCGTTTCTTCTAGCTTTGATTTTAATCATCTTCCTTCGCTCTTGTACGTGTCAAAAGAAAAGGAATCCCAAGTTCCCAAAGTCGTGACTCAGGATGACGGTGGCTCCGATGAGCCTACCCCTGACATTGCTAAATTCCATCAAGATGATGACGATCGAGTTGCCTCTCCCTTCGAGGTGGCTGGGACAGAGGAGCCGGCCAATTTTAACTTAGAGATCGCGGGTGAGGAGACCATGCCAGCTGCGAACGAGCTGCAGCCTTCATGCTCCTCCCCTGGTAAGATAAGCCGAATCTTAACTTGCGAGGAGGCCAATCTGCTCTATCATCACATCCTTCGGGTCACGTCGATTGATTGTTGTCATGGACATGCATGTCCTGCCTCCCCAGTGCCGATGATGGCTACTATTGAGACAGACTCTGCCGAAGGGGCACTGGCGGAGAGGAGTGTGCCCCCTCCCCCTCCGGCTCGTCTTGATAGGCCTCCCGCAGGCTCGAGTTCAGCCAGTCAGGTGATGGGGCAGCCGGGGCAGGGGACGATGGTTCTTGCATCTTCCTCTGCTCTGGTGGCTCCGAGAGTCGATCTCTCCACCCTGCCAAGTGCCCAGGCTCTTCGGGTGGCAGAGGAAGAGTTAGCCGCTATCCGCGCATCGTTCTGCTCGAAATTTGTCCCCTTAGTGGCAAGTTCTAGCACAACTCCTTCGATGTTGCCGACCACTCTTCCTCTGACGCCGTCCTCTACAGAGGTCCTGGATGAAGCGTTACAGGACGTGGTCGACAGCTTTTATCGTCACTTAAAAAGGGGGATAGAGGCTGCTGTGGAAAGAGGGACCTCTTTCATCTTGGCCCGGCAATGCGCCCAGGGTCAAATTGATATCCTTAAGGCCCTTCCTGGTGGGGCAGGGGTGGCTGCACTTCTGGAGGCAAAATTGCTGGAGACTGATCAGCTGGTGGCCCAGCTTCAGGTATTACGGCAGGCTGATCGGCCTACTGCTATAGATCAGGAGCGTGGTTCCCTCATAGCTACTATAGAGAAGGCAAGGGCTGCTCGGGATAAAACTAGGCCGGCCATACTGAAGGACCTCCGCGATCTGTCTGATCGGTACGATCAATTGAGCCACGAGAGTGAAGATGTTAAGGCTCGGGAAGCGACTGCCTCCCGCGGGATCACTGACACGCGGGCGCAGATCCTTGAGCTTCAGAGGAAGTTAGCTTTCTTTGAGTCTGAGCTTGAGGCTGCCCGTATCGACAGGGGGCTAATTATCCAGGAGGCTGACAGAGTTAATCAAGCTTCGGCTGACCTGGAAATTGCCCTGAAGAAGTTGGAAGACGACTGGCGGGCACTCATGGACCTGGATTATGGGGAGCGGTTGTCCCAGGAGGCTGAGCGCCGAGCTAGACAATGGCTTGAGCGGGGGACCACCTTAGTGAGAAACCGCCTTTTGGAGTTGTGTAAGGCCGAACCATAGTCGGCTTTTTTTCTCCTTTTGTTTCTGTTCTCCTTTTCTTTTCTTTTTGAGAGGGACGTGGTCCCAAAATATGTGATGCTTTTTTGGCTTCCAAATAAAAGAATATGTTTTATTTCATCCTTTATTTGTACTGCATGTTGTGTTTGTGGTGTTGTGGTGGCGTTTGCCCCGAATGGAGGACTTGTTTGTGGACCTGTTACCCTTGGCATACCTTGGTTTTGGGTACGGATAACAAGTTTGATGGGGATACCTAGAATAATTCATGGCAAGGTGCTCATGGACGTTCCGGGTATCGGGAGAGAGAATGCCATGGAGCAGCTGGGCTCCCGGGGCATGATGAGGAATAGTAGGACTGTACTAAGAAACTTAGCAAAGGACATTTGTGGGCCTATTATTCCTGGCGTACCCTGACTTAGGATACGGATAACAGGATGAAAAGGGAACCAACATACTTACTCAGAGGTAATGAGGACATGGCAAGTATGAGGGTTTTACCGTGGGGTCTTCCTACTCAGAGGTAATAAGGACATGGCAGGAGTGGACTCAACGGAGAATATTTGTGGACCTATTATCCTTGGCGTACTCCGATTTTGGGTACGGATAATAAGTCAAAAGGGAATCAACATACTTACTCAGAGGTAATGAGGACATGGCAAGCATGAAGGTTTTTTCGACGGAGCCTTCCCACTCAGAGGTAATGAGGACATGGCAGGAGTGGGCTCAATGAAGGAGGGTACATAAAATGACTCAGAAGTAATGAGGACATGGAAGTTCTATGTAAAGGGGTGATTTGTTTTTTGGTGGAAGTGAAACGACTCAGAGGTAATGAGGACATGGCCGTTTTGGAAATTTATGGATCTGTTACCCTTTTTGTGCATTGGGAGTGCGGGTAGTGGATCATGAGGGAGGATCTCTTTCAGGAAGAAAGTTCAGAGGTATGGTCATACATGACCTACTATCTGAAAGAGTGACCGAAATGTGAGTTCAGGGGCACCTGCAGGTACATAACTCGATAATCTGGGAGATTGTGAGTTCAGCGGTAGAAGGGTACATGACTCAATAATCTGGAATTTGGAAATGTGAGTTCATCGGTACCAGCGGGTACATAACTCGATAATCTGGGGTATTATGGATATGAGTTCAGCGGCACCAGCGGATACATAACTCAATAATCTGGAATGTTGTGGATGTGAGTTCAGCAGCACCAGCGGGTACATAACTCAGCAATCTAGAAAAATAAGTTCAGCGGTACCGGCGGGTACATAACTCAACGATCTGGAAAATGTCGTTTAGAGATAATATTTCTTCAGGAACTTGTCGTTGACGGGCAACATGAGCAAGTCTCCATTTTTTTTTGCGAGGCGGTAAGCACCGTTGGAGAATACGGCCTCAATGATAAACGGACCTTCCCATTTTGGCTGGAATTTGTCGGCAGTTTTGTGAGTCATGACCATCGGCCTCCGGACTGCCAGAACGAGATCGCCTACTTAGAATATTCTAATTTTAACCTTCTTGTTGAAGGCTCCGGAGATGCGTGCTTGGTATAGCTCGATCCGTTGCTGAGCCAGGAGGCACTTTTCATCTAAGGCCTCCAACTCTTGTAGTCGACGACGGTAGTTATCATCCATCGTCAATTGGTAAGTGAGAGCGACGCGGAGCGAGGGTATTTGAGTCTCCAATGGGAGAACTGCCTCACTCCCGTACACCAGGGAGAACGACGTGTTTCCAGTGGTCGTTCGGGCTGTAGTACGGTACGTCTATAAGCATTCACCAAGCTTCTCATTCCAGTCACGTTTATTGGACGATACGAACTCCTTGAGCAGTTTGATGATTATTTTGTTGAATGCTTCTGCCAACCCATTCGCTGCTGGATTGTATGGTATTGAAGCAATATTCTGGATGTGGTGCTTGTCACAAAACAGATAGAAGGCGTGGCTTACAAACTGCGGACCATTATCGTGGATGATCCTTCGGGGCAGTCCAAAGCGGTAGATGACGTGATGCTTGAGGAAGCTGATCACGTTTGAAGTTTTAACTTCTGCAAGCGGAACAGCTTCCGCCCATTTGGAAAAGTAATCTGTGATTACGAGTATGAAGCGATGTCCTCGGGAAGAAGGTGGAGTGATTGGACCGATGATATCCATTCCCCATGCTTCGAATGGCCGGGACGCTACTGTCGGATGTAGAAATTCGGATGGCTGGTGGATGAAGTCCGTGTGGACTTGGCAGGCTTTGCACTTTCTTGCATAGTCTATCGCATCTGCTACCATCGTGGGCCAGTAGTAGCCCATTCGGCAAAGACGGTCTTGCAATTTTGGGCCTGGCTGATGGGCCCCGTAAACGCCGTCATGAGCTCCGTGTACCGCTTCTTTGGCTTCTGCGTTTGACAGACATCGAAGCAATAATCCATCGTAGGATCGTCGATACAGCATTTTCTTCTCTGTATCGTAGAAGAATCTGAGAGAACGCCTTCTGATGGAAGTGGCTTCCTTTGGGTTCTCGGGCAGGATATCGTAGACTACGAAGTCAATGAATGGTTGTCTCTAGTCCGGGACTTCGTCAATCGTCTAGACGGAATAACTCGCCACGAATTGAACATTATTCTTGGGACAGACCAGTTCATGGCCTATCACATCCACTGATTGGCGAGCATAGTTCGGAACCGCCAGCGAAGCGGCAAGGCCAGCTAGTGCATCGGCTTCGATATTTCGGAGTCTGGGGACATGTTCGAAGAAGAACCCCTCGAATGACGAGATGATGTTGATTGCTATTTGGTGATAGGGGATCATGTCTTCGTGGCGAACTTCGTTTGAACCCCGGATCTGATTGATGATTAACTGTGAATCGCCGTATGCTTCAAGATATTCAACCCCCAGCTCTCTTGCCAGTTGGAGGCCAATGACCAAAGCGTTGTACTCGGCCACGTTGTTTAAGCAGGGCTCTGTGAGAGAGTAAGCGCGGTTGATCACCAATCCGGAAGGAGAAACCAGCACCACCCCGACTCCGACGACGATATTGCCCTTAGGTCCGATCCTTGAGGCGCCGTCGAAGAACATCCGCCATATATCATCGTGAGAGGTTGCATGCGAGTCGGCGACCTCATCTGGGATTCTTTCATATATTCTGGACGACTCCGAGCCTGGGTGAGCTGCCAAAAATTCTGCCAGAGCTTGACCTTTAACGGCCTTTTGCGGGACGAAGATCATATGATAGGGGGACAGCAATATTGCCCATATAGCGAGACGAGAGCTGAGTGCCCCTGGTTTCGTCATGAGGACCCTGAGGGGGTTGACTTGTGAGGTCACATGAATGGTCTGTCCTGTGACATACTGTCGCGTCTTTTGAATGACGAACACCAGGACGAGGCATTCTTTCTCTACGGTGGTGTATCGGTGCTCTGGCCCAATCATCATTCGTCTGAGATAATATATATCTTGTTCATGGCCTGTATCATTGTTTTGTGCTAGTAGAGCGCCGAGGGAATGCTCCATTGCTCGTACATAGAGCAGGAATGGTTTTCCAGCAACCGGAGCCACCAGGACTGGAGGGTTCGACAAATATTCTTTGATGTTGTCGAAGGCACGTTGGCATTCTTCATCCTATATGAACGAGACGCCTTTCTTCATGAGATGGGTGAATGGCCGACATCGCCCGGAGAGGTTAGAAATGAACCTCCTGATGTAAGCTAGCCTCCCTTGGAGGCCTCGAAGTTCTCAAAGATTTCTCGGAGGACCCATCTCCATGATTGCCTTCGTCTTCTCAGGGTCTACATGGATACCCTGGGCGGTGATGATGAAACCCAAGAATTTTCCGCTGGATATGCTTAAGAAAGATTTTGTGGGATTCATCTTCAGGTTGTGTGCTCGCATCAGGTCAAATACCGTCCTTAGATCCTAGAGATGGTCTCCCTTACAGCGACTCTTGACGGCGATGTCATCAACATAGCACTCCACCGTCTTGCGTAAATGGTCTCTGAAGATGATACTCATGGCTCTTTGATATGTGGTGCCAGCATTCTTTAAACCGAAAGGCGTGACTGTGTAGCAGTATGTGCCAATCGGTGTTTGGAATGATGTATTCTTTTCGTCGTCAGGAGACATCTAGATTTGGTTGTACCCCGAGAAGCCATCCATGAAGGACATGCGTTCGAAGTCGTATGTGTTGTCGATCATGATGTTTGTGATAGGGAGGGGGAATTCATCTTTGGGACATGCGTCGTTCAGATTGTGAAAGTCGATGCAGATTCGAATCTTCCTATTTTTTTTGAGGACTGGTACTATGTTGGCAACCCAATCCGGATGTTGCTCCTCACGAATGAAGCTGCTGGCTATGAGTTTGTTGACTTCGGCTTCGATAGCATCCATGATGCCTGGGCGGAAGCGTCGTTGTTGTTGCTTGACTGGCTTTACATCTGGCCGAATGTTGAGTTTGTGAAGAGCAACCTCGGGGTTTAGTCCTGGCATGTCTTCATAGCTCCAGGCGAACACATCAATATACTCTTTGACAAGTTCCAGCAGCGATTCTCGCTCTTCGTCTGTTAGGCTTTTACTGACAAAGATTGGTTTTAGAGAAGATTCGCTGCCGAGATCTACTTGTATGACCTCATCTTCATTAGGAGGTTCTCTCTGTTCGAACCGCTTTTCCCATTGTGCATCCAACTGTTGGGCCCACGGCTCTAACTCGAGGATTTCAGGAATGTCTTCATCTTCTTCATAAGCGTCGACGAATGTCATGTTGACTGACAGGACTTGTCTGAATACATCTCCGATGCTAGTATCTGAATCAGAAGTTGAAGACTCGGTTGAATGTAAATTCCAGTCGCATTCCTCGTCTGAGCTTTCAGGGGTTGTCGCAGGTGTGACATAACCTAATCCACATCTGGTTTTGTTGTAGTAGTCTCGTGGTTTCCCAGCCGGGACTGGCGGCTTCAAAGGTAATCATCGCCCCGTGCCGTAGTTCAAGCCTGGCGTAGTCTCCATATTGTACCCCTGTTTTTGCATGAGGTACTTGGATTGGGGGCTATAAAGGTACAGAGGCAGTCTCCCAGCATCTGATTCAAGATCGACTTCTTCTATGGTGAAGGACTGCGGGTCGTCCTTTCGGCCGAAGATGATTGGATGGTCCCCTTCCTCGATTATGCGATAAGCGCCTTCCACTGGGGTAAGCTAGTTTGTGGTGTAAATATTCGTCACCTATGTGTGTAGGTGAGTGCCTATACCGTGTTCTATAGCATACATTGTACAAAGCTTAAAAAGCTCGAGGTAGTTCAAAGATAGCCCTTTATTGATGAAGTAAGGTATCTTTTCTAGCGGGATTATATCATCTGCGGAGGGAACATCAGTGTGGGCAACCATATACTTGGCTAGCTCTGGTTCCACTTCGGCTACCCCTGTATAAATGAAGACTGAGAGGACGACCTGGACAGCTTGATCGTCAGAGGTTCGGCTGGTGGGGCCGAGCGTGGAGTTGTTGGCAAAATAGCGACCCTCAGTTTGGTACCTGATGCTGGACGGGGAGTTGTTGGCTTGCTAGAAGCCACAGACTTTGTATCGGGGTGACGACTCTTCTTGGGAAGGCGTATCGTCATTGGCTTGTCGGAGGGATTGAGCTTCTCCATTTGTGGCTGGCCGGCTCTAGGCAGTCTGATTGTCAGTGGCTCCGTTGTGGGTCTCGGTACTTGGCCAGACCTTGGCATCCGGATTATCATTTGCTCTTCTTGTGCCGAGAGACTGATTGCGTCCTTACGCAGAGTGGCTGTAAGGGGTGCGGACTTGCCAGGTTTGCGAACTTGGAGGTGGATCGTCAGAGGTTCTTCTGATCCTGTGGCTGTCTCGGTACGAGCTTGCATATCTCCTCCATCAAGGTGCCTCTTCGACTTTTTGTATAGGCAGGTGTCTGAATAGTAGGATTCGACCCCTTTGAAGGGATCGATGTCGGCAAATTCTGTCCTCACGAAGCCGTGTTTGTCGACATACTTGAAACACTGGTGCAGCGTGGAAGGCACGATCATATAATTGTGTATCCAAGGGCGCCCCAAGAGGATGTTGTAAGAAGTGTCTGCATCTATGACGTAACAGGTGACTTCCGACTGGAGATCGCCGATTTGGTACTTCAAGCGAATCTTCCCAATCAGGTAGCTCCTGCCCGAATTGAAACCGCTGATGGCGGTGCTTGTTGGCGTTAGACGATGTATAGGAATACGGAGATGATGTAACAGACCCTTCGGGATGATGCTTATGGAAGAACCAGGATCAATGTGCATCAGATCCACCTTTACGTCGCCGATGTATCTAGTGTAATATAACGGGCGATCATGCAGGTTGGTTTTGATGAGCATATCCTACGGAGTGAAGACAATGTTGGGTATCGCTCCCATGCAAGCGCTGTCTTGGAGATCTGCAGGCGGGTTCTCTCCCGTGAGGTTGACCTGAGCCAGATAGGCGTCGGCATTCTGGAGTGCATCGCTCAAAACCACACAAACATCCTTTGAGAGTCTTAGGAGCTCGTATAATGACAATTTGGCCGGTGTGTTGGCCAATTGCGCCAAGATGTCGAAGTTGTAGGGCCTCTCCAGCCCCTGTGGTGCCTCTTTCTGGAGGGATTTGTCAAAGCGAGTCTCCTTCGGCCTAGGCTTGTCGGTCGTCGGAGGCTGAGAAGGTCCCAGAGCGTCAGTTGTAGTGGGCTGATGATCTTCAGCCGAGTTATCAGCCACAGGTTGGGATTGTGCCCCAGACCGAGTGACGACGGCTGTAACTTCTTCGATATCTGCCGAGATTGGGCGGCATGATCTGACTTTTCCACTCTTGTTCTTGCGAATAGAAGATGGTGTGGACTGAGTCACTTCAGATACCAGGTCTGGATGGACCCACATGACTTCCCTTCGTGATGTGGTGAGGGGCACTAGACCAGCAGCCTGATCCCGAGGAGGTGGAAGATTAGCAATCTCCATTGTTGCCAGAGGCATGGGGATCACACCGTCTTGAGTTTCTGTTGGAGGAAAGCTGCCAAATTGTACTGACATCATATTGGCTGCCACGGTTACCTCATCGAAATCGATGGCCAGAGTGTTCGAATCGATGAGATTTTGGATGTACCATTTTAGTTAGTAGCAATCGTGTGTAGCATGGTGGACGTAGTAGTAGTAATTGCAGTATTTTGGGTTCTCCATTTCTGCCGGCCGAGGTTCCCATCTTGGTGGAAGGAGCTGAATTCTGTCTCCTTGTATGAGCATGTCTAAGATGGGCTTGATGTGACCGTCTTCGAAGGAGTAGGTCATTTGTGGCCATTGCTTGTCTGCCAATTTTGACTCAGGTTTCTGTGCTGTGTCGGCCACCATAGCCTGCTTGCCCTTGTTGTCCCGATTGTTGGTGGAGCTACCCCCATTGTTATTGTTGGCATTAGGACGCCTGCCCTTGTCTTCTCCTTCCGAGATATACAATTCCAGTTGGCAAGCCTTCTTCAATCGTTCTTCGGCGCTTGTGGCACTAATGATAAACGTCTTCCAGTCCTTGAATTGACTCTTGCCCATCCAGAGGCTGATCGTTGGAAGCAGTCTCTTTTGGCAAATTTCAATTAAGGAGGAATCCGGATTACCGGATGGCAGCTTCATTGCGGTTTGGCAAAACCGCTCAATATAGTTTCTTGTCAGCTCTTTCTTCCCTTGGACGACATCCATGAGGGTGGACATCGTGATGTCCTGTCCTATTTCGTAAAATCTCTCCAAGAACATGTGCTTGAAGCTGGCGAAGGAGTGGATGCAGTTGTCCAGCAGGTTACCATACCAGTCGAAGGCGACTCCTTCCAATGCCCCGATAAATAATCGTGTAAGGATGGCATCATCATGGGGCAGATGGTCGATGGTGACCTCGAAGTAAGTGATGTACCGACTTGCGGAGGTCTTGCCATCATAAGGATTGATATTGAACGGCTTATATCTTGGTGGGAAGGGGACATCCCTCCATGCAGCAGGGTATGGTTGCCGTATTCTGAGGTCATAAGAGGTTTCTCGAGCGTAAAACATGGCTCGGAGCTCCTGGACCTCTCTTCTTGCTTCCCTGGCCTCATCCACAGCGGTGGGGGCTGTCACTTCAGGAGGATTATTGTCCGGGTTCGGTGCCGCTGAGTTCGAGTCCGCATTGACCGTGGGACCCGCGCTTGTCTGGCCAGGCGTCCCTCCTTGGAGAGTTGGAAGGGCCACTTTGATCTCATCTATAGACTTGACCAAGGCATGCAGTATGGCCTCCAGAGTGTCGATGCGTTGGCGATCACTGGAACCACCTTGGTTGCTGTCCGTTATGAACACCGTCTTTACATAGGGAGAAATGGAAGGAACGGTGGAGGACGTGCCCTCCGAATCATACCCCTGTAGCGAGAAGTGATCGGGGTATGTGGAAATGTTCTCCTCTGGTTCGGACTCAGAAGGGATAGTACCCCCAGCTTCAGAGTTTGCTTCATCTTGGGAATCGTGGACGTCCTCGGGGATGTCGGCCCTTGCTATATCTGATGGGAGAGTTGTTTCCTCGGGCTCATCTCTTTGGAACGTCGGATTATCGTGGATGTTCTGAGGAGTGCTACCCCCAGTCCAGCAACCCCCAGTGGTGTGGACGATGAATCTCCCACTGTAGCAGATTTTGTCTTTGAACGGGTACCTTGGAAAACTCCGGTGGTGGGCACCCGCTTAGACGACAGTCTCTTCGTAATAGTGGTTGAAATCTTCGGGCTGGGAACATTGGTCTTCTTCCCTCTCCCATCGGCGGGGATTTTCTGAGCAGAGTTGCAGGAGACGACGGGAAGTGCCTCGTCTTCTGAACATGTTTGTTGCAGTCTTTGAAAGACGGACTGCCGATCTTCTCGTACCGTCGCGTTATTGCAACAGCAGTTGACGATGACTTGGGTACAGTGACGTCCGTGGGAGGACTCTTTGCACCCCGAGGCACCTTCTCTTTCCTTGCGTTTGTGGAGGATGGCTTCACGCAAGTCTGATGGGTCCGGATCGACCATATTTGCTCCCTAGATTTTGGAAGACTTTTGGGAACCTCTCTGTCCATTTGCCGCCGGGAGCTGGACTCGAGTGGTTCGATACAACTTCCCATCAGAGGCCCGCATGACAGTATGTGGGATGCTCGGATGGTCAGAGGTCGGATCAGCGGACCGAGCTTGCCAAGCTCGTGCTGCCCTAGACTTCTTCACTCTAGTACGTGGGGGCACATAGTAGGAAGAGTCTAAGTGGTGCTGGAGAGAGTCAGACATGTCTTCTTGGGAGCACAAGAGATCAAGACTATAGGAGAGGCGGTTGAAGATAGGGCCGCGTGGAGTAGGCGTTATGCGGCTGGAATCAGTAACCTTCATGCGGCTGGCAGTTGTAGCCGCATAGATTTTCTCCATGCGGCTGGTAATCCTGGCCGCATGAGTGTTCTTCATGCGGCTGGAAACCCTGGCCGCATGAGTATCATGCATTTGGCTAGCAGTCTCAGCCGCATGGTCATTATTCATGCGGCTGGCAATCTTGGCCGCATGAGTCTTCGTTTTGTGGCTAGTGCCCTTGTTCGGTTTCTTCCTGGAGCACATAGAACCGCTCTTTGCCCCTGCAAGTCCAGCATCGTAGTGCTTTCTTCTACCGGACTTGGGGACAGCAGAGTCCTCTATGGCTCGAAGTGGGGCCGCGCGAGAATCGCCTTCGTCGTTTTGGGCAGCAGAGAGTACACCGTCTAGAGCTTGGGGAGGAGCAAATAACTTCGGCCTCCACTCGCTGCGAGCTTTCTTTGTGCGGGTTCGCTTCTGGACCGGGCCAGCGCTTCCCTCAGAGAGCGTTTCTTCAAACGCCTGTTGGTCGAAGCGGACGACCATCTTCTGTTGCGTGGATCCAAGTTTGGCTTCATCCGATTGCGTCACCAACTCCTCAGCCGTGGAGAAGTTTGTCCCCAGCAGAGTCGCTATCGTGTTTGCCATGAAATATAAAAGAATAGAACAATTATCAGAGGACTGGACTTTTACATCACAATACAAACTCGCTTGTACAAAGAAAGCCTAGGGACGAAAACCTAGGTACAACAATCTAAGTACACTTGTTTATTTTAGATTCTGGAGGGTGACGATAGAGGCTCAAGAAAGCGACAGCAGCTCTGCCTTACTCCTTGGACGATCGGATGCAACCTTGGCTCCGGGGAATAAATACTCTCGGGATGCTCTCTGTGCGTGCCTTTGTCTCTCTGCTCTCTCTCTTCTCCGTATGTATCTGTCTGTGTCTCTGTCTCTCTCTGTGTGTGTATATTGCAAGGAAATGGCACCTTGCTATTTATAAGAGTGGGGGGCATCATTAGGGTTTGCAATCATTACCCATTCTCAAAAGTCGGCGGTTAAGGATCAATGAATCTGGGCCGTTCATGATGAATATGATAGATCTGGGCAATTAATGTGATTGCATCAAATCTTTGTGGGTAATTAATGATGATTGACATAAATCCCCATGATTTGTTATGCCAATCTCGGATTTCCAGCCACGTGTCATTGATTTGCTTGATTGCAGATGATCTGACTTGATTCCAATATTTTATTGGAATTTGTTGATAGATTTTGGTCGATCTGATGCCACGTGTCCCATTATCATGCCACGTGTCTTAACCGCGAGCCACTTAGAAAATCTGAGCCGCATGAGGACTGCTCCCCATTGAACCGCATAAGGCTGGCCATGTGTCAAGGCTGCTTGGGAGTGGACCCTGAACATTTGAACCGCATGGTGGTAATCTGAGCCGTATGAGCGTAGGTGACCGCATAATGGGTGCTTTCTTCGTGAGCCGCATAGAGATAGTCCTCGTGAGCCGCATGGAGATAGCCTCTGCTTGAGCTGCATGGGGTAGTTCTCGTGAGCCGCATGGGATAGCTTCTGCATGAGCCGCATGGGTGGCCTCTGTCTGAGCCGCATGCGACTGTCCACGTGTCAAGGCCGCATAAAAGTCGTTTGGGTTTCGGGGGATTGTGTCAGAGATCTCCTTCGTTTCCCTAGGAGTCTGCCATTATGACAGAGTCATTATTCCATCTTTCTGTCATCGGTCAGAGCTGTCAGCCGTCAAGGCATTAAATGCAGTAGAAGACAAAGGGAAGAGCTGTTGAGGGCCACGTGGCTCCTCTCTGGGCCGCATGGAGCTATTCGAGCCGCATAGACGCTTGAGCCGTATGGGTCCCTGAGCCGCATGAGCTCTCTGAGCCGCATGGGGATCCTTTAGCCGTATGGATCTTTCTGTATTCTTTTCCATGCTTCTACAAACGTAAGTCTCCACGAGCAGTCGTGCACCGAAGCATGCGGCCACGTCAACACCACGACCAACCCACGATCTCGCAGCCTGCTTATGCCTACACCCTATGCGCCCAAGACAAGACTATGCTCCTACATGAAAACCAATGTATTTTTCTCATGTGGGCGCAAACATCATTCCAGCTCAAGAATGACTATAAAAAGGGGCCTTATCCCTCTTCAAAACACAGAACGGATAGCATTTTCAAGAACCAAATTGCTGCACTTCTTGCCAGTGAGCCGAGAGTTAGTAATTTTCTTAGGTTTTCTTCCACTTTTATAATCGGAGTGTCAACGGAGTAAAGAAGCAACTGCCGCTCGATCACCATCGTTCCATTCCCCAGAATTCTTTTTTTACTCGGGGATCCTCAGCGCAGGATCTCTCAGGCGTACTCGATTTGTGGTACCTTGTGCCAATAAAAAAAAGACATCATTTTCTTCTTCTTCTTGTGTGTCCACAAAAATGGTGACTCTGCTGGGGACTACCTTTTCCTCTGACGAGAAGGTGGTGATGCAATCTTATACCGACAAAGTGGGGAGCACTCAGAAGATGCTGATCGTAAATTTCGATCAGCAGGCGTTCGAAGAGATGCTCTCGAGGGATGGCTCTACTCCCTCAAAATTAGCGAAGCCAAACAAGTCTCGCAAGACTTGGCTTCCGAAGGCTCGCTGTGCATATCCTGCTAGTGTCATAGCAGATATGCAACTGGAGGACTCTGTCACATGGGCGCATAACTCTGCCACAGAAGTTTTCCAAATAGAGAAGCCTCACACCGTTCCGGGCTCTACTAGCCCAGTAACTTCTTTCTTGCACAACCAATAACAGAGTATTCGACGCTCGAGACTTGGCAAAGGAAAATACTACGATGCCAAGAATCGGGCGAGGCTCACAAACGAAGGAGGCAAAACTAGGAGAAAATAGCGCTTCTCCACCAAGCATGCGCCTAAAGCCATGCGCCCAAGGGGATGTTTGGACGCATAACCCCAACTAGAATGCTTATGTCTTCAACAGACTGGACATCTAGGGTCATGCGCCCAAGGCTATGCGCCAAGGCTCACTGGATCCATACTATCCGCCCACATCAAGGAGGCTCAGACATACTGTCAAGGAGCATGCGCCCAAGGCCAGCCTCCATGGCCTATGTGCCCACATCAAAAAGACAGGCCCCAATACGTATAGCACGGGGCTGTCTTCAAGGACATCATAAAACTTAGGTGTGGGGGTTGCCCCTGCATGTGAACTAAGTCTGGATGCGCCAACTCTCCTTACGAACCCGCATGCAAAGCTCGGCGATGCATGCAACATGGGTTGTAAAGCAAAACTCCCTTCCGCTGACTTGTGCGACATAATAAATCATAAGCGTAAAGCGAGGAAGGACATAATAATTTATAGAGCACATCCGTACGCCAGTATTGTTATCAACTGTTGCTATTCCATAGCAACAAGAGTGCCTCAGAGAAAGTCCGTGTTTCGATGGCTGCATTTCTTTGACGATGAAAAGCCACTGTGTGTTTTATCCAACATGGCTTCATGGGGTCCACCTAACGGAAGCCCCAATCAAAGATGGTGGACTACGAACCCAACTTTCTCTCTCAGTTCTGCGAGAACAAGAAGAAAAAGTCTACCAACAGATGGCCAGTAGGCTGTCACATCTGAAGGAGTCTATATGGGTACTCGGTCAAAGGCAAGATTCCGTATGGACGACGAAGACTCCCAAGCTGGGGGTAGTATTCCCTCAGAGTCTGAAGCGGCTGACCTTCACACTGGAGGTAGCGTTCCAGAGGACGACGATCCCTCCAAATCTGATGGCGACTATCTACCTCCTCTACCTGAAGATGAAAGACTTGTCCACTCGGAGACAGACAGTATCAGCACCAGTTGTACTGTTTTCTCTGTTCATCCTCGTATGTTATCCATATACATGGCAGACAGAGAAAGACCTGAAGAAGCCAGTGATCAGACCGACAAACGGCTAGAGGGTCTTGAAATAGCATTCACCAAGATCACTGATATGCTTACCAGTATCATGGCGGTTCAAGCTGCTGGGGATGTTCCTCCACCTAAACAAAACGTTTCGGCCCATGATAGTCCGGCTCATAGCAACAACCCTCCTTCACTACAAAAGGAGTATCATTCCGTTGCGTCTCCTCCAAATCTTGCAAATGCTGGGGGTGGTCCTTCGACAACGACGCCTGACAACCGTTTAGCAGCCGTTTTCCAATACTATGCTCAATCAACTAGGATGACAATTATTTCCTGTGCGCCGTCTTGATACCATCCACACAAAGACGAGCTTCAGAAGATGGAGATATCTCAACCTTATCCTCCTGAATGGAGAATGCTACTTGCCCTCCTAACCACAAGTCATGACGCTAAATTTATTTGACGAGATTGACTTCTCCTCGCCAACACATGACATACTTCAACCACGCAGACTCTACACTTACCAGAGACGATCCGTTCTTGTCAAAGCTGTTATTAGCACCTGTAGGGGGTAGCTTTGAATGGTTCTGCAGTATGCCTGACGGTTGTATTAATTTCTTTAAAGACTTGAAGAGGTTATTCCTCAACAGGTTTTATGAGAGTGGCATGCATGTTAGTATATCCACCCTCATCAAGGACCAAGCAAAGGAGGACTGAGTCTGTATTGCTTTCATCAAACGCTTCAGGCGACTAGCATTTAAGAGTACCTTTCGGTATACCAGACTCAGAACTTATGGATACTTGTCGACATAACTTCCTTCCTACGTTGAAGTTTTGTCTGGGTATACATAAGTATGATACATGGCCCGCTTTCATTGGGGCCGCTGATGCTGCTAAAAATGACGTTTCTAACCTGGAACTACTGGGGTTGAAAATACCCAAATCCAAAGACAAAGGCAAGCATCCTCAAACTATCCCTGTTCGTGCGGGTAAAGGGAAAGAAGTCCTGAAGGTTGACACTTCCAAAGGAGCTTCCAATTCTCAGGGCGCCTCCGACAAGCCTAAGAAGACCTTCTCCTTTGATGAAGATGATGTCATTACCATTTTTCATACACTGAAGAAGGATAATAAGCTGACATTGCCTCCACCACGACGTCCTGCAGAGGCGAACCAGCTCAATGATCCCAAGTACTGTCTCTATCATCAGTACGTGCATCATTCCACCAAGGACTGCATCATCCGAAAAAAGAAGATACAACAGCTTATCGACAGCCAAGTGATCAACCTCGAAGCTGAAGACAAGGTCGTATCTTCTAACATAATCTCTATTCAATTTGGTGACTTTTCTTCCACAGAAGTCCCAGACGGTGTATTCCCAATCCCCAAGGCAATAATGGAAGTCATCAACCTACCGCTGGCTCGCAACTCAACCTTGGTGCCACTCACGACTGAACGTGGTGAGATCATGTGGGTCCATCCTGACCTTGTGCAAGAAATAACGCAGGGGGTGGTATCTCCCAAAGTAAAAAGGGACAAAAAATACAAATCATGTCATATGGTGTCTTCTTCTATTTACGAAGTTCTATCTGGCGAGACGCGATCTGGGAAGACTTACCTACGGACTCGTGACCCTGCACAAGAAGAAGCAGTACCTTCTCAAACTCCTGCTGCCCCCACAAGTTCAGAAGTCGATCCGTCTAAGCCCTCAACTACCGACAAAGCCAAGCAGAAGGAGACACGATTTGACAAGTCTTTGAAGGTGCCAACTCCCGAAGGCATGGATCGGCCTTACAACTTTGACATACTGGCACAGCTGGCTAATACACCTTCCAGGTTGTCTCTGTTCGATCTATTGCGACTCTCCAAAGAAACGCGGAAGGCCTTAAGTGAGATATTACTACATGCCGACTCTTATCTCGCTGAAGTCAAAGCTCCCGCTGAAGATCCCGTCTCCTGTCCTCACTGCCACAGTACTATGGAAGTGGTGCCCAACATCACCTTTTTACAGAAGGACATGCTACTAAAAAATAATCGTCATGATAGACCTCTGTACTATACAGGGTATATCAGGGCGATTAAGGTGGATCGGATGCACATCGATCCAGGTTCCTCCCTCAGCATCATTCCTAGAAGTTTACCCCAAATTCTAGGAATCCCTCTGCACAAGCTATCTGCAACCAATACAACTATCATGGCTTTCAATGCTGGAAGAAGCCACCCGCTGGACAAGATCCGTCTCAAGTGCCAGATTGGTCATCTCCGAACAGAGGTTTTTTGCTATATAATCGACGCCAATGTATCCTACAACATCTTGTTAGGACATCCATGGATACACGAGAATATGATCGTTCCTTCCACACATTACCAGTGCTTCAAATACGTCAACAGTGATGGTATTGTGAAGATAGAGTTTGCCGATGTCGATCCTTTTAAGGGCATTGAAGCCTACTATGGAGATTCGGTACCTTACCAATCTCTGCCCCCCAAGGTTGACGACAATAAAGCTGACAATGAGGCTGAAGCAAGTTCATCCTCCAATGATGGTCCCCTGATCATCCGAGTCAAAGGACATACTACTCCAAAAAGTACTCCGAAGTCTCTCACAATCTGGGTAAAAAAGAAGAACCCTGACAAGGTCAAACCATTGACCATCACTCTCAGCAAGACACCCCGGGAAGAACCTACTGATGCTCGTCGTCCCAATCTTGAAGAATTACCCTACGTGGTGAACTAGGCCAAGACTGTGGCCCCTCTTCCAGATGATGATCCTCTCAATAAGTATATCAATACTCATAATAATGTACCTTCAGCGGATGATGTTATCACTGAAGAAGAATTTGCGTATTTCCTTAGTAAAGGTTTATCTTTGAATTACCCCAATGTCTATCAATCTGTAAACCACTACATAGATACGATATACGCTCTAGAGCACGGCATAGGACCACACCTCTGCATGCCGGTCACGACGCCTTACCTGCGAGAAAAAGTTTACCCAGAAGATATCCTCTACTTCATCGTTCCAGCCAGAAAGAAGGATGAAGAACTAATCATCTTCGGTGGTATAATTGGCGAGAGAAAGTTCATTCCAGACTCTACTTCTTTCAAGCACAACATGGAAGCTGACTATGCCACTGGAAAAATACAACTTTTTCGATATAGTTGGCAGGCCAAGAATATCATCCAGATATGGCAGGCCAATCTCTTATACAGCTTATAAGAGAATACATCGACGTCTTCGTATGGAGCTATGAAGACATGCCAGGCTTGGACCCTAAAGTCGCCATGTACCGCCTGAATATTTCGTCTAAAGCTAAGCCAGTGAAGCAGCGACAACGACGATTCCAACAAGATGTCATAGGGCCATCGAGAATGAAGTCAAGAAGCTCATTGCCAATGGATTCATTCGCGAAGAACAACACCCAGACTGGGTTGCCAACATCGTTCCAGTCATGAAAAAGAACGGTAAAGTTTGAGTCTGTAACGATTATCGTGATTTGAACTCTGTATGCCCGAAGGATGAGTTTTCCCTAACGATCACCGACGTAATGATCGACAATACTTGCAGCTTCGAACGGATGTCCTTCATGGATGGGTTCTCAGGCTACAACCAGATCAAGATGTTCCCCGACGACGAGAAGCACGCATCTTTTCGAACACCGTTGGGGTATACTCTATACGGTGATGCCCTTCGGATTAAAGAATGCAGGGGCGACATACCAGCGAGCCATGAACACAGACTTTCGTGATTATTTGCACAAAACTGTGGAGTGCTACGTCGACGATATCGCAGTTAAAAGTTGTCTCAAGGGCAACCACCTCCAAGATTTAAGAACGGTGTTTGAACTAATGCGTGCACACCAACTCAAGATGAATCCAACCAAGTCTTTTCTAGGAGTCTCCAGCGGCTAGTTCCTTTGTTTTGTTATCACTTCAAAGGGTATACATCTTGACCCAGAGAAAGTGAAAGCTATCCTCGATATGTATCCTCCAAGAAATCTCAAAAAGCTATACAGACTTCAAGGAAGTCTAGCCTACATCAGACGATTCATTTCGAACCTTTCTGAAGGTGTCAACCGTTTACTCAGCACATGAAGAAAGGCGTAACTTTCGTCTGGACTGAACAATGTCAATGCGTATTTGATGACATCAAGATGTATTTCACAAGCCCTCCAGTATTGGTGGCTCCAATAATAGGGAAGCCCTTCTTACTATATGTCTGTGCTATGGACCATTCCCTTGGTGTCCTATTAGCTCAGAAGAATGAAGGCGGTCATGAACAGACAATCTACTACCTCAGCCGCACAATGGTGGATGCCGAATATTGATACACACCAGTGGGGAAGGAATGCCTTGCACTAGTATTTGCCATCCAGAAGACACGCCACTATGTGTCTGGGCAGACTATCCATATTATATCTAAAGTCAACCCTCTCAGAATACTCATGACTAAACCGGGCTCTCTCAATTCCCGTTTAGCTACATGGGCAATGCTGTTGACATCATATGATATGCTCTTCGTTCCTCAGAAGGCAGTAAAATGCCAAGCATTAGCTGATATCCTAGCAGCTCATCCAGTGCCAGAATTGTCCAAACTCTACGACGAAATCCCCGACGAAATGGTGGAGTCTAAATACTGCAACTGAAAAAAATCCCCATTTGGCGAATGTTCTTTGACGGTGCATGAAGAACAGGACCCAAAGAAAATATTGTAGCTGGAGTTGGCATCGTGTGTCACCCGATCATCTGGTTATACATCGTGCATATTCTTTCGTGGAACCATGAACCAACAACGTAGCCGAATATAATGCCCTATTAATCGGTCTGCAACTGGCAAAGCAACTGGGAGTTGACTATCTAGAAGCTTACGGTGATTCCAAGCTAATAGTTAGTTAGGTCCAAGGGGATTATGAAGTTCGCCATGAAGATCTCATCTCCTACTACAAAGCAACAATCGAGTTGGCGTCTACTTTCGCTGGATTTTTCATCGAGCATGTGCCTCGACTACAGAATATAGAAGCAGATCCTCTAGCCGGTCTCGCTGCTTCCTTGACCGTTCCTACTAATACTCAGCAGTCGATCACAGTGTCTGGTCGAGAACTATTTTATGTGAAAAATTCTTTGCATATTCATCACAGTTACACAATGAAAATAAACATCGATGCTAAAGACTGGAGATTTTCTTTCACAGACTACACCGTCTATGGAATCCTCCCCAGGACCCAAAGGAAGCAGTATCTATCGAAAGGTGATCCCTCAGATTTTACTATGATATAACAACCAAGATGCTGTACCGACGCTCTTACGATGGGTTACTGTTACGATGCTTATCAGACACAAAAGCCAAACATGCACTCCGGGAGGCTCACGATGGAGTTTGTGGTGCACATCAACCAGGCTATAAATTACAAGATTGCCTCAAATGAATGGGTTATTACTGGCCCACAATGATAGCAGATGCCGTTGAATAAACAAAGAAGTGTAGAGCTTGTCAGTTCCACGTCAATTTCATTCATCAACCTTCGGAGTTTCTACACCCACAGCAGCATCTTGGCCGTTTGAAGCCTGGGGCATGGACGTCGTAGGACCAATCAGCCCGCCATCCTCCAAAGGACATCAGTTCATCCTAGCCATAACTGATTACTTCTCCAAATGGGCGGAAGCTATATTGCTCACCGAAGTGAAGGCGTCAAACGTAATCAGTTTCATCAAATATCACGTCATCTACCGCTTCGGCCTACCTCGCAGGATCATCCATGATAATGGCCCACAGTTCATAAGCCATGCATTCTATCGGTTCTGCGATAGGAATCGAATCCAGAACGTAGCCTCTACTGCCTACAATCCAGCGGCTAACGGGCTAGCAGATGCCTTCAATAAAACCATCATAAAACTTCTCAAGAAGTTCGTGTCTTCAAACAAGCGCGATTGGAATGAGAAGCTCGGTGAATGTCTATGTGCCTATCGTACAACGGTCCGGACTCCAACAGGCAGTACGCCATTCTCTCTGGTTTATGGGAGCGAAGCAGTTCTTCCCCTAAAAATCCAGATTCCTTCTCTTCGAGTAGCCTTAGCTAGCGAGTTGACTACCGAAGAAAGCAACCGTCTGCGACTCCAGGAGCTCGAAGCGCTAGACGAAAAATGCTTGTTAGCTCAGCAGCACATTGAGCTATACCAAGCACGCCTTTCCAGAGCCTTCAATAAAAAAGTGAAGGAAAGGATCTTCCAAGTCGACGATCTGGTCTTGGCAGTAAGAAGACCAATGGTCATGACGTACAAAACAAAAGAAAAATTCTAGCCTAAATGGGAAGGTCATTTCATCATAGAATCAGTGTATTCTAACGGTGCGTATCGACTAACCAAGCCCGATGGTGACTTGCTCATGATGCCTATCAACGGCAAGTTCCTGAAGAAATACTATATGTAAACTTTTTTGTTCACATGTGTTCAGTCATGTAAATGTACAGTGCGATGTTTATATGATTCAAAAAATTATCTAACTATTATCTGTATTTCAAGAGTCTTGAATACGCCCTGGATAATAGGTCCTCTAAAAATTTCCCCAGTGGAATCATTCACGTTTTTGACCCTATCCAAACTCGATTTGACAAAAATAAGTCACATCCCTATTACCTCTGAATTGTTTTTCGATAATTATTTCCCCAGTGGAATGATTAAATGTTTTGCCATGTCCACATAACCTCTGAGCAAAGCATTCATCAAGGATAATCACGTCCATATTTCCTCTGAACTATCCACTCCCACCTAATGTTATATATCTTTCAATGTCTATATTACCTCTGGTGAGATATAGAACATCCTCTTCTATTACGTCCATATTACCTCTACTAGCAGCTCGTTCAAGTTATTATCTATATTCGAATAACTAGAATATAAAATGGATAATAGGTCCACATCAAAATTTCTCAGCAGAATACCCACCAGAAATATCCTTGCTACGTCCACATTACCTCTATTTCCGTTATTTCACAATACCACGTTCACTTTGAAAAGTTCCTTATTCTCTACTCAAACGTCTATCAAGAGATGGAAAAAAGGGTACAAGAGCCATGACGGCTGGAAAAAAAAAGAAAGTTACAAAGAATCTAAGGGATATATAGACGATTGATGTTGTCCCTTAGAGCCGAGATTTCAGCTTCAGACTTCGCGGTAGATCGACGATGCGCCACTTCTTGGCGAGCAGCTTCATCCTCGAGAAGGATCAGACTCAAATGCTCTCCCTCCAACTTTGCTAGCTATTCTTGTAAATGGGTAGAAGTGGTGGCAGTCATGGCATCTTGAGACAAATAATCCTCCTATTAAGACGTTGTCGCCCTCAAGTCGGCTTCCAGCTGGGCGATCTCGTTCTGGATCTGCACAATGTGATTATACCTCTCAGTGATATGCACAGCCAGTTTGTTCTTCGAGGCGGCACGCGCCTCACTTGCAGCGTTCAACTGACCATACTGGTCAGCCAATTCGTCGATCTCCCGAACGAGGGCGTCCTTCCTTGCCTGGAAAGTAGCCTTCTCCTCCGTAAGAGCCGTCATCAAAGCCTCGTCCTCTGTACGGAACAACGACGTCGGGCTCCACTGTTTGGTATCCCAAAACCTGGCCACCTGACCCTCCAGGTCATTCAGAACTTTCCTCAGAGTATTGGCCCGCTCTTCATAGCCGGCAATGCTCTCGAGGGCCGCCACTTGGCATTCGGCAACAGCCTTCACAGGACCGAAGACAACATTTCGATTCAAGACTCCAGGAAGCTTCATTTTCAGTACAGAGTAGAAAGCTTTGACGACTTCCTGGGCTATCTCGTCATCTTCAGTGGAGGTTGTCGGAGAGGAGGCTTGGAGAGTCTCTTTCGCTCCAAGAAGGGATACCTAACAAGAAGCCGAACTTGATAAGAAAATCCATTCCACCAAAAACCACTCTAATTATCATGTGTCAGGTCCACATTACCTCTGATACCGATAGTCTTCCGACTCGACACCTATACCCAGCCCGGGATAAAAGACACGGTGTCAAGACCACAAAACCTATCACGACCATATTACCTCTGTTGGGTTTTATTTCAAATCTATTACCAGCACCACCGGTGTACCAAAGGGTAATAGGTCCACGAAAGTATCATTCCAATATATTTGCTCGCATCCCTAGATGCACAAAAGGCAATAGTTCCAAAAAAAGGAGAGGGGGGGTCCCCCAATGGGATACCCTTTACACAAATACTGTATTAAGCTCTCTAATACAAGCACTACAGATACCACAAGCAAGAAAAAAGGGAGTGAATGTATTCTATTTCTTGTTTCAAAATCAGTTACATTCACAGGACTACATCTCGTGCGCAAAACAAAAAGTTCTTCATCTCTTTATCTAGACAAGAAGTAATGGATTACATTGATCCACTACTCATCAGCAACACATAGTTTGGTCAGTTTGGCAGCACTACGCCTTCGTCAAAAAATAGTTTCGTGGCCCTCAAAAGAAGTCATGTTTTACTGTTGAGAAGCAAACAAGGGTGTTGAACCTTCGAGAAGCTACACGGCGGAGGGCAAATATAGCATGCACAAATAGTGATTTTTTATCCTCCATATGCGGACGTCCTAGGCTCATTCCTCCAAGAGGCCATACCTTCAAAACAACATCTCTAGTATTGCTTTTGCCTACTTGAAGAACCGTGAAAACATAACTTTCACGATGACGCCTAACTACCGTTCGACCCTCCGATGTATAAAGGTTCTTCCTACCATCTGAGAAAAACCCTTCCAAAACACGAAGAGTCCTGAGCTCTCTGATGTGTGTGTCAAGTGTTGCATCTTCACCATGCCCAAAGTCGCCGATATCGGACCTGGAGAAATTTGCTAGCCATATCCCTACAAAATATGAAAAGGGACAGAAGAAAAAGTCAGACTCAAAAATTCGCAAGAAAAATAAAGCGCTGAAAGACTCTTATGCGCCCAAAGGGCTATGCGCCCAAAGGGATATGCGCCCAAACAAACAAGTGGGAGCATAACACACGAACAGTACGTAGGCGCATAATATACAAATGGTATATGGGCGCATAACATGGCAACATGTAGGCGCATAGCACACCACAGTGTTGGCACATGACTTCTGAGGGCGCATAATGATGTTCACGAGACGTATGTTGCCATAGGCGCATGCGCTCAGGTAGAAAAAAAGTCTGAGCGTCGCAAATTAATGCTCGAGACTTTGTTTTTTGAAGCGTGCCCTCACCCAGAATCAGGTCCTGGACTGCCGAAGACGCTACCGCAGGAGGAGAGCCACTCGTGCAGCCCCTTTGCCCTTTGCTGATCTCTTGGCGACCTTGGGAGACATGTTTCTTAGAGAAGAAGATGAAGAGTTTTTGAAATGGTCTAAGAGAGGAGAATAATGAACTTTCTCTCTCCTTCAGAGCCTGTTTATAGGCACAGGCTACTTCTTATGCACCCACTATCTTTATGCGCCTATTGTGCAGTATGCGCCTACAATGGCCTATACGCCTACGTGAAGATCCAGCCTCTGGCACACTATGTGACTGCCACTTGCGGATGTGGACGACGTATGAAGGATGGACCTCTTCAAATTCCACCCCAATGAATCTTTCGATTCAGATTTCGAGAAAGATCTCAACAGTCATATGTCTTTGACAGGCTAGCCAAATACTATGTGCCCAAGGAGAGAGCCATGCTATGTGCCCATTGCATCATGAGAAGATGATCCATGCTTCTTTCAAAGTATTTCAAACTCGTTCAAGTATCGAAAACTTTGAAGGGAGTCTTGTAGAAGCATAAAATTTTAGAAAATAAAGCCTTATGCGCCCAAGCCAAAAGAGGACATATGCGCCCAAGGGAAGCTCCTATGTGCTCAAGTCACCCTGCGAAGCTCCTACGCACCCATCATCCTGCGAAGCTCTATGCATCCAAGCCTGTGAAGCTCTATGCGTCCAAGAAACCCTCTGTGAAGGAGGGCGCATAGCCTGAAACAGGGCTATACGCCCAAGCCTGACTCGGTCACAGCCATGATCAAAACGTGCACCGAAGCACACGTTCACGTCAGTCTCCACGAGCAGTTGTGCACCGAAGTATGCAGCCACGACAACACCACGACCAACCTACGATCTTGCAGCCTGCATGCGCCTACACCCTATGCGCCCAAGGTAGGACTATGTGCCCACATGAAAACCAGTATGTTTTTCTCATGTGGACGCATAACATTTTTCTAGCTCAAGAACGACTATAAAATGTGGCCTCATCCCTCTTCAAAACATAGAACGGAGAGCATTTTCAAGAGCCAAATTGCTACACTTCTTGCCAGTGAGCCGAAAGTTAGCAATTTTCTTAGGTTTTCTCCCACTTTTGTAATCGGAGTGTTAACGGAGTAAAAGAGCAACTGTCGCTCGATCTCCATCGTCCTATTCCCCAGAATTCTTTCTTGTACTCGGGGATCCTCTACGCAGGATCTCTCAGGCATACTCGATTTGTGGTGCCTTGTGCCAACAAAAAAAGACAGTATTTTCTTCTTTTTTGTATGTGTCCACACCTTGCATACGAAAGATCAATCAGGTTGATGTCTTCGACAGGGATAGGAGGGTAAGTCCCGATGCTGCTGCTCTCTGATGGTAGCTCCTCCTTAACTTCAATATTAGGAGCAGTCTCTTCCTTGATGGTCATCGGTTCTTTCTTGACCTCGACCTTTGGTGATGCCTCCTCCTTAACGGTCACCGGCTCTTATTTGACGAAAGGAGGCGGTATCTCTTCCTTTACAAAAGCCTCCGCCTTCGGCATGGATACTGCAACAGAGTCAAAAAAAAGTTAGCAAAAAGACTTAGAAGCTCAAAACAAGTATCTTAGCCGCATCTGAATCTCTAGCGCATCAACTGGGCTGAAACCCATGCGCAAAAAGGGAATCCCAACAAAGACACACCAGATCAAAAGACCGGGTGCAATTGAAAGGAAGCTTCGGCGCATCATCAGGACTAAGTCCATGCGCGTCAGCAAGTGAAGCTTCGGCGCATCATCAGGACCTAATTCCATGCGCGTCAGCAAGTGAAGCTTCGGCGCATCATTAAAACAAAAGTCCATGTGCGTCAGCCTAAGCACATTGACATAAAGCGACTCATCTACAGTTGGGACACCCCAACATCGTTGCAACACAGACCAAGGCAAGAGAATACCCACCGAGCACTTCCGGGTAAACGTCGGCATGGGTCGCCCTGACGACGGGGACTTCCTCCGTGTCAACCTCCAAAGGTTCCTTGCCTCGGCCCCTTCCTCGACTAGCAACACCGCCTCGGGGAGTCTTAGGAGCCATCTCTCTAACAAAGGAAAGAAGGCAGAAAAGAGTTCTGAGGAAGAAGAGAACTTTTGCAGAAAAGTAGAAGACTCTCTCTCCTCACAAGCCGCCTATTTTATATGCTTGGCCTCGTGCATAAACCGATGAGGCATGACATCAGCAATCAGTCGCTTCGAGTCTCGAGAAATTGACAGCAGCTTTTCTACAAAAGATCATCATTAATCTTTTCTAAGGTCGAGGCGTTATCTCTTCAGAAGAAGCATGCGCCCAAAAAAATGCACCTTAGCAACAAGCGTTTCCTACAGCAACGCGCAGAACGAATATACGCCAAAAAGAGCCATGCGCCTAGGCGAGGGGCATGTGCCCAGTGTCGTTAATCCCCATGCTTCTTCTTCAAAGTATTCCATAACTTACACAGAAAGTTTTGAAAACTTTGAAGGGGGTCTTGTAGAAGCATCGAAATTCAGGCGCATCCATAGGCCAGAATCCTATGCGCTCAACTCAACCATGCGACCAACACCAATGCGCCAGGAAAAGCTCTGACAGATGCTTGGCACAGCAAAGAAAAGTAGAAATTTAAAGACATACAAAAGAGGACTTTTATTTTATATGAAAGTTCATTACATGTCTAAAGAAATACTTTATAAATGAGAACTTCTACAAAAAAAGGAAAGATCCTAAAGCTACAGCCAGACACAGCAAACTGCCAAGCACCCCCTGCCTGGCGCATCACCTACCAGGCGCATCATTTGCCAGGCGCATCATCTGTCAGGCGCATCATTCTGATGTCTCATCCAGACGCATCATTCCAGCATCTCAACGTATGTGCATCTCCGTGCATAGTCAGAGCTAATCACTCTCTCTCATCCGCACCAATCAGCCCTTGTGTAGTAGGAGGAGGAGCTCTCCTTGCTCGATAAGGATCGTGGCACGACGCCCCGATCTTCGGAAGCAACAGGCACACTCGGCAACCTATGGCTTTTCCAGCATAACGAAAGACGGTGCGCGATCGCCCCGATCTTTGGATGCAACAGGCACCATCGGCCTGTGTCGGGACTCGACGATCCCGATATTTGGATGCAACAGACACTATCACAGAAGCTCAGAGCGACCGGAAGCCTGGGGCAACGCATCTTCACCCTCGGAAAGAGCTCGAGTTCGAAAGTTCGCCAAGGCAAAGCTCCGGCCAAGTTCATCTTTTGGAGAATGAAAGCAAAGCTTTTCCTCATGCGGCTATTTATAAGCACGGAGAGCCTACACCAGAGTGCCAAATGGCCAACGTTCCAAATTCTATAAAATAAATTTGCATTAATAGCAAATACATCCGTCGCCTCGTATTTGGCTAAGTCAACACAACCATTAATGCCTCGAAGAACCCAACAGACAGGCCAAAAAGGAGGCGACACATTGGCAGATGCGCCGTCGATATCGTGCACACCCCATGTGCCCAGCGGGCCATAGTTATTTTAACGCCCCAGTCCCAAAATACGTAGGACCAAGTACGTGAATATGCCAGCTGCACATATACGAAGAATACTCCAATATATGGAATCCTCATATATGCACATAAGATGTAAATAAAAATAATCACAGGCCAGAATAATATATCTAATCTCATCACCGCTCAACACAGAAGATAGTGAAGTCCAAATAAATAAATAAGAGTATCAAAAGATAGCCGGGTGAACATACTCACTCCAAACAGCTATGAAAAATAGTCTCACAAGATCGGAGTCCAACCTTCGCAAAATAGAAAGAAAGAGATATAAAATAATGTCTACAACTGTCTCAGATAAGAAATAGACTAGAAGTCAAAAGGCACTGCCTCGTCATCAATGTAGGATAGCTCCAATGCCGCTCCGTACTCCTGTGGAAAATCGTCTAAACCTGGAGAGATAACCAGGTCCTCAGGGGACATAGCAAGAAACAAGAAAATACAATGCCATATAAATTGTGATAATATAATAAGAGAAAAAGGTATGCATGCAACCGGGTTCCTGACCATTCTACTGTGAATATGCAGTTGAGATACATTCCTTCGACGCATGAGCCCTGGCTGAATATAGGATCCGGTATAGTCCCCTCTTGGGCACCAGTGACCAAGAGCATGACGTTGAAAAATGACAGTGGCCAACCTGAGAGGCTCATACCCGTATCTCCAGCGGAGCTTCCGGGTTACAAGGGAAGTGCAATCGAAGCCCATACGTTAGGTAATGTTCTCCCCACCCAATGTATAGTATCATCATCTCCATGAGTGACATGTACCTCTAGTAACCGCCAAGTCTTCTAGCATGCAACTCTATTGGCAGTTACCCCTATCCGTCGTACGCTCCATACGTATCGGTGGCCAGCCGACTACGTGGAAACGTGTCCTACATGTGACACACATCATGTGATACAACAAGTGTCAAGGCCGTATGAGATATACCAATACCTCAACATCAATGGGTGGTCAATAAACTAAGTCAATGTAAGAGAATAAATAAAGCAAGAAAAACGACCGATAGAGTCGCTTGCACCCAAGTGTGACTTGGACGCACAGTTTAAATATCACGAAACAAAATACTGAAAATAATAACTAAAAATAAGAATATAATAATCACAGAGTAAGGTGGCAAGGTATCTTGCCTGCGGTGCAAGAAGGGCAAATCCAAGAGTAGCAAGTGTCAGCACAAAACTCACAAATCACAAATGACTCCAAATACTGAAACAAACATCAAAAACGATCTCGGTGAAGAAGATATACCTAGGAAGTGCCTATCCAAAAGTCAAATTCTGGAACAGGGGCAAAATCATAATTTTGGGTCAAAACGATGTCCGCCGTTGGACCTACTTTGCACCGAAACGTGTGCCAAAGTCTATGGTCTCTAAAGTCGTCAAACTACATGTCTACGGTTTCAGTTTGAGGAGAGGAACTCAACGGTATGTTCATTGTTGGATTCCGAGGAGCCGTGTACAAAATCGCCCGTTTGAGTGGGTCGTAGGCCCGCCAAAAATGGGTTCCGATTCGACCTTCTCAGAATCGAACCAAACTTGGCATGCAGGACCAGAATTTCGATCCGGACCTGTTGGCACAAGTTTCGTCTCGATTCGATGATTGTACACGAAGTTATGGGCAAGTTTGCAAAACGTCGATACGGCGTATCTCGACGGATACGCGTTGATTTCGTCGCGCACACGCGACGAATCTGAGTCCCGTCAGTTCCCACACGTCCGCAACGTCCATACGCGCCTTTCGATGCATATAGCGCGTGACCACGTTGCCCAGTTTGTCGGGGCGTACGTCGTATCGGACAAAATTCTAAAAATTAATATAATTAAAAACAGGTTTTTCTTCAACTTCAACACTGATTTAATTTTCACACAGAACTCGAAATATAGATCTACAAGTTGCGTTTCAATCGTGGTTATGTTGTCTTCATACATGTTCACTTAGTTTTACGAAACAGTCAAAGAATCGCCAAGATTTTGGCTTCCAAATATGAGTTTGGGACTGCCCTGAAACTGTTTTGTTTCGACAGTTTTTCAGAAAATTTGGTTCGAAAGATCGAGCGATATATGGGGTTTCGCTCGATTCTATCAGAAGAGTTTTGAAAAGGGTTATGTCTACTATGCACAGCATTCGATAGATCGAATTTTCGTTGAATGGATACAAAGAAATTTGAATCGAAAGATGGGTACCTGAGTTCTGAACCAAACAGATTATTCCCTGTTTTCCCGGTCGTCTGCGAGCAGTACTCCGGCGATCCCGACGTCGGCGACGGCGAATGGTCGGGGCGTGCGTGTGAAGGTGGCGGCCTTGGGGTCGAGGTAGAGAGGAGATGGAAAGTTAGGGTTTAATGAGCGGTTGAATACCTATATATCCGCCGCTGCTGATACTATTCCTATTAGTAATAGGAATACAAATGCATGGGCTCGGGTTATTAGGATTTGCAGCTACTGCTGCTTATTCGTTTTGCTTAGGAGGGGTTGGGTGAGGTGGACCGGCCCCACGTGGGTTGGTCCCCTCCCCACCATTTTTTTTTACAAAGCAAGCCCTGAGACTTGTACACATAGGCTGGCCCGCCCCCCTTTCCTGGGTGTGGCCGAGCCCCTCCATTCATTATTTCTCTTTTTCTTTTACAAATACTAATATATATATATATATATATATATATATATATATATATATATATAAATATAATATATATATATATATATATATATATATATATATATAAATATAATATATATATATATATATATATATATATATATATATATATATATATATATATATATATAAATATCCTATAAATTAATAATACGTAACAAATATTTTTAATAATTGAAGACTATATTTATTAACAATTAAAAAATATATCAAGCACAATTATACATATAATATATATCTATAATTACGAATATACCAATTACCACATTAATTCCAAATAATATCGAAAAAAATTAAAAACACTAAAATAATTAGAAAATATTGGAGGTTTACATCATACCCAACTTAAAGAAAATTTTGTCCTCGAAATTAAACTAAGGTCGGGGGATCAAATGCAATGCATGAAAATATAAATGTAAGACATACCTTCGTCTTCGAACAACTGCGGGTAACAATTTCGGATGTCGTCCTCGCGCTCCCAAGTAGACTCCCCTGGCGAGTGATGCTTCCATGCCACGCGAACCAATGGAATAGATTGATTCTGCAACACCTTCACTCGGCGATCGAGGATACCTACTGGTTGCTCTTCGTACGACAAACTCGGTCCAACTGTGATCTCGGAGTGATCAAGCACATGATTGCTGTCCGCCACGTACCTCCTCAACTGAGATACATGGAATACGTCATGCACTCCCTCTAACGATGGTGGCAAGGCCAATCTATAGGCAACCTCTCTAACAAGTTCCAAGACATCGAAAGGCCCGATGTACCTTGGACTCAACTTGCCACGTCCTCCGAATCGAATCGTGCCTCTAGTGGGGGATATCTTCGAGAACACATGGTCACCCTCTTTGAACTCCAAGGGTCGACGACGATTATCTGCCCACTGCTTCTGACGATCCTGCGCTGCTCGCAGGTGGTCCTGAATCTTCTTCACTGTCTCCACTATGCTCAAGACCAACTCGGGACCCAATAGCTGTCGCTCTCCTATGTCACTCCAACAAATGGGAGACCGACACTTCCTACCATACAATGCTTCAAACGGAGCCATTTGAATGCTCGCTTGATAGCTATTATTGTAGAAAAACTCAACAAGATAAAGATGGTCCTCCCACGAACCACCAAAATCAAGCATACACGCTCTCAACATATCCTCTAGCGTCTGAATGGAACGCTCCGACTGGCCGTCTGTCTGCGGATGATACGATGTGCTAAACATCAATCGGGTGCCCAAACTCTCTTGCATGCTCCTCCAAAAGTGCGAGGTGAATCTCCAGTCACGGTCCGACACAATACTAACAGGCACACCATGCAATCTCACAATCTACTCCATATACATCTCTGCCAATACCTCTGTCGACTGGCCTACTCTAAAAGGTAAGAAATGGGCTGACTTCGTAAGTCTATCAATAATCACCCACACTGCGTCACGTCCCCTAGGACTCCGAGGAAAACCCGTGACGAAATCCATAGTAATGTGCTCCCAATTCCACTCGGAAATAGGTAGCGGCTGCAATAATCCGGCCGTCCTCTGGTGCTCCGCCTTCACTTGTTGACATACTAAGCACTTGGCAACGAAATGAGCTATCTCTCGCTTCATTCCGTGCCACCAATAATACTGTCGTAAGTTTCGGTACATCTTGGTTCCTCCGGGATGAATAGAGTAAGTCGAACTGTGAGCCTCGGCCATCAGCTCCTGCCGTAGATCTCCATTGGGTACATAAATGCGATCACCACATCGCAATGTCCCGTCTGAGTGGATCCTCAAACCTATCTGCTCTCCTGCTTCAGTCATCTCTTTCAGCCATCGAAATCTAGCATCATTAGGCAATGCTGCCTTGATGCGCTCTACCAATGATGATTGCACTTGAAGGTTGGCTAATACGCCATCTGCTCCAGGCAATACTACCTCAATACCAAGCTGCTCCAAGTCTCTAATCAATTCCTTCTGTGTAGTCAAAAAGTGTGCCATGGGCTTGCGGCTTAATGCGTCTGCCACGACATTAGCCTTGCCCGGATGATAATGTAGCTCAATCTCATAATCCTTCATCAACTCCAACCAACGTCGTTGTCACATATTCAACTCCTTTGTGTGAACACGTACTTGAGGCTCTTATGATCAGTGTAGATATCAACCTTCTCGCCGTACAAGTAGTATCTCCATAGCTTTAAAGCAAAGATAACCGCTGCGAGCTCTAGATCATGGGTCGGATAATTCTTCTCATGCACTCTCAACTGTCGCGATACATAAGCTACTATACGACCGTTCTATATCAATACACATCCTAATCCCTTCTCGGATGCGTCGCTGTAGATCACAAATCCTCCTGGGCCCGATGGTAGTGTCAAGATCGGTGCTGTGGTCAATCGTTTCTTCAACTCGTCAAAAGCGGCTTGACACTCGTCTGTCTATACAAACTCCTAATCCTTGCGAGTTAATCGTGTCATAGGCCCCGCTATTCGGGAGAAATCTTCTACGAACCGTCGGTAGTAACCCGCAAGTCCAAAGAAACTTCTCACTTCAGAAGCTGATGTGGGAGCGGGCCATAATTTGACTGCTGTGATCTTCTCTGGGTCTACTGATATACCATCGCCCGTAACAATATGACCAAGGAATGATACCTCCTTGAGAAAGAAATCACACTTGCTAAGCTTCGCAAAGAGTCTCTCGCTCCTCAATGTTTCCAAAACTATCCGTAGATGCTGCTCGTGCTCCTCTTGACTCTTGGAGTAAATCAAGATATCGTCTATAAAGACTACTACAAATTTGTCCAAGTACTGGTGAAAGATCTTGTTCATTAAATTCATGAAAACTGCAGGAGCATTGGTCAAACCGAAAGGCATGACCAAGAACTCGTAGTGTCCATACCTCGATCGAAAGGCCGTCTTTGTAATGTCTTCCTTCCGAACCTTCAATTGGTGATAGCCTGATCGTAAGTCGATCTTGGAGAATACTTTTGCTCCACTCAGTTGGTTAAATAGATCGTCTATACGCAGCAAGGGATACTTGTTCTTCACCGTCACCGCATTCAATATTCTGTAGTCAATGCACATGCGCACTATCCCGTCTTTCTTAGGCACAAAAAGAACGGGTGCTCCCCATGGTGACGCACTGGCACGAATAAATCCCTTCTCTAATAAGTCATCAATCTGCGTCTTTATCTCTACCAACTCCTTGGGTGCCAGACGATATACTCGGGATGAAATAGGCTCGGCTCCGGGAGTAAGCTCAATAGAAAACTCAATATCTCGGTCAGGTGGTAGTCCTGGCAATTCCTCGGGGAATACATCCTCGAACTCGGTGATAATAGGGTGCTGAGGAGTATCATGCATCATCATATGTGTTCCCGATATGGGTGCATCACAACTATCTTCGTCTTCTTTGGTGAACTCAAACTCTGCCGCGTTCGGTGGTCTAAAGATAATACTGCTCCTATGGCAGTCGATGAGAGCGAAATACTGGCTCAACCAGTCCATTCCAAGAACCACATCAAATGTCGGCATAGGGAATACAAGAAGTCGTGCCATCATCTCTCTGCCATTTATCACTACAGGACAAAGTCAACGAACACCACTAACAGGTACAACTCCTCCTCCAGTAAGGATTTTAACATTCTTAGCTAAGGGTGTGATGGGAATGCGGTGTCTAGTGGCAAAACTGGTGGCTATAAATGAATGTGTGGCTCCAGTATCAAATAATATAATAGCAGGAAAAGATGCAACTAAAACCATCCCTGCTATGACCTCTGCCTCTGTCTCTACATTCTCAACAGCTAGAGAGAATGCCTTTCCTTGGTTCTGTCCTGGGCCTTGAGCTCTGGCCTTGTGGTACTGTGCTGTCTGTGGGGGTAATGGTGGACGAGGTGCTGGTACTGTGGGCCCCTGGGCCTGATGTGCCTGAACTAGAGCCTGCTGCTCAGGATAATCTCTGGCCAAGTGCTGTCATGATCCACATCTCATACATAAGCCCAAACGAAGTCGACAGTCATCTCTGATATGCCCCTGCTTCCCGCAAAAGTTACAGGTGGGCTTCTGATAAGGTGTGTGCCTCTGCTGGTACTATCATGTAGCCCTCCTAATAGGTCCACTCTGAGTAGCTCGGGCTGGTGTAGCTGTTGGTGTATGACGCCTCGATGTCTGCTGCTGTTCCTTGCGAAGAATCTCCTGAGCACGAGCTTCTTCCAAGACAGCTGAATGGGAGACTCGAGACTGGGTAGTCGTATAAGACTTGAGCTCTGGCACAAGCCCCTGGTGAAATCTCCTCGCCTTCTCTAACTCTGTCGGAATCAATCCCGCACCAAATCGACTCAGGCGATTGAACTCCGAGTCATACTCATCAACTGTCATATTCCCTTGCTTCAGATGGAGGAACTGGTCGTAGAGACTATCTCGAACATGAATAGAAAAGAATCTCTCATAAAATGCATCATAGAACTGATTCCAGGTGATCCCAGTACCTAATCGTCTCTCTTCCGCCCTCCACCAGTGGTGAGCATTATCTTCTAACAGTAGGTCCACTGCTGTCATCCAATCTCGAGCTGGCAACTGGGATGCCTTCAGTAGCTTCTCGGTACTAATAAGCCACTGTGACACCTCTAATGGCTTCTCCGTCCCTCTAAAGGCCTTGGGGTTCATATCTGTGAAATTCTTGATAGAGCCTTCATAGGGATGCAGAGCCGGTGCTGGTGCTGCTACTGGAGGTAGTGGTGGAGGTCTAGCCATAGCTGCCATCATCGTCTGTCTCATCAGCTCAGTCTGCTGCCACTGAGCCTGCATTATGGCATACATAAACTTAGTAGTAGGGCTCCCATCAGTCGGTTGTGGAGGCATCTGAGGTCCCGACTGTGGGGGATACTGCTGAGGGAATGGTGGTGGTGGAGGCAGTGGTACATTCCCTCCCGGTGGCATGGTAGTAGTCTGTCCAGCCTGGCTGCCTGGGGGTGCTGCGATATCTGGGTACTCCATCGTCGGTGACGTAGTAGGCTGCGACAGTCCTGGCTGGTAGGGTGTCACTGGAGTCATGGAAGGATTCTGTCCCTCCGAAGTAGTCTCTTCACCAGATGTGAGGGCCAAGGCAGAAGTGCGTCCGCTTCGTAGATTCATACTGTTGGCACGAGGAAGAAAGTTGATATTAGGAAAGATTAGATATAGAATAAATCAAATAATCAAGGAAGTTTCAAAAAGATTGGAAGTCAAGAGATAGTAGTAGTTCTGGATGAGATATTCCTATTCCTATATGCAGGCTTGTTGGGCACAGTCATGTAATCCAACAATATTAATTCAGACCTGTATGGGCTACCACAAAAATATGTAACGCCCCAGTCCCAAAATACGTAGGACCAAGTACGTGAACATGCCAGCTGCAGATATACGAAGAATACTCCAATATATGGAATCCTCATATATGCACATAAGCTGTAAATAAAAATAATCACAGGCCAGAATAATATATCTAATCTCATCACAGCTCAACACAGAAGATAGTGAAGTCCAAATAAATAAATAAGAGTATCAAAAGATAGCCGGGTGAACATACTCACTCCAAACAGCTATAAAAAATAGTCTCACAAGATCGGAGTCCGACCTCCGCAAAATAGAAAGAAAGAGATATAAAATAATGTCTACAACTGTCTAAGATAAGAAATAGACTAGAAGTCAAAAGGCACTGCCTCGTCATCAATGTAGGATAGCTCCAATGCCGCTCCGTACTCCTATGGAAAATCGTCTAAACCTGGAGAGATAACCAGGTCTTCAGGGGACATAGCAAGATACAAGAAAATACCATGCCATATAAACTGTGATAATATAATAAGAGAAAAAGGTATGCATGCAACCGGGTTCCTGACTATTCTACTGTGAATATGCAGTTGAGATACATTCCGTCGACGCATAAGCCCTGGCTGAATATAGGATCCGGTATAGTCCCCTCTTGGGCACCAGTGACCAAGAGCATGACGTTGAAAAACGACAGTGGCCAACCTGAGAGGCTCATACCCGTATCTCCAGCGGAGCTTCCGGATTACAAGGGAAGTACAATCGAAGCCCATACGTCAGGTAATGTTCTTCCCACCCAATGCCTAGTATCATCATCTCCATGACTGACATGTACCTCTAGTAACCGCCAAGTCTTCTAGCATGCAACTCTATTGGCAGTTACCCCTATCCGTCGCACGCTCCATACGTATCGGTGGCCAGCCGACTACGTGGAAACGTGTCCTACATGTGACTCACATCACGTGATACAACAAGTGTCAAGGCCGTATGAGATATACCAATACCTCAACATCAATGGGTGGTCAATAAACTAAGTCAATACAAGAGAATAAATAAAGCAAGGAAAACGATCGATAGAGTCGCTTGTACCCAAGTGTGACTTGGACGCACAGTTTAAATATCACAAAACAAAATGCTGAAAATAATAACTAAAAATAAGAATATAATAATCACAGAGTAAGGTGGCAAGGTATCTTGCCTGCGGTGCGAGAAAGGCAAATCCAAGAGTAGCAAGTGTCAGCACAAAACTCACAAATCATAGATGACTCCAAACGCTGAAACAAACATCAAAAACGATCTCGGTGAAGAAGATATACCTAGAAAATGCATGTCCAAAAGTCAAATTCTGGAACAGGGGCAAAATCATAATTTCGGGTCAAAACGATATCCGCCGTTGGACCCGCTTTGCACCGAAACGTGTGCCAAAGTCTACAGTCTCTAAAGTCGTCAAACTACATGTCTACGATTTCAGTTTGAGGAGAGGAACTCAACGGTATGTCCAGTTTTGGATTTCGAGGAGCCGTGTACAAAATCGCCTGTTTGAGTGGGTCGCGGGCCCGCCAAAAATGGGTTCCGATTCGACCTTCTCAGAATCGAACCAAACTTGGCATACAGGACCAGAATTTTGATCCGGACCTGTTGACACAAGTTTCGTCTCGATTCGACGACTGTACACGAAGTTATGGGCAAGTTTGCAAAACGTCGATACGGGGTATCTCGACGGATACGCGTTGATTTCGTCGCGCACACGCGACGAAACTGAGTCTCGTCAGTTCCCACACGTCCGCAGCGTCCATACGCACCTTTCGATGCATATAGCGCACGATCACGTCGCCCGGTTTGTCGGAGCATACGTCGTATCGGAAAAAATTCTAAAAATTAATATAATTAAAAATAGGTTTTTCCTCAACTTCAACACTGATTTAATTTTCACACAGAACTCGAAATATAGATCTACAAGTTGCGTTTCAATCGTGGTTATGTTGTCTTCACACATGTTCACTTTGTTTTACAAAACAGTCGAAGAATCGCCAAGATTTTGGCTTCCAAATATGGGTTTGGGACTGCCCTGAAACTGTTCTGTTTCGACAGTTTTTCGAAAAATTTGGTTCGAAAGACCGAGCGATATATGGAGTTTCGCTCGATTCTATCAGAAGGGTTTTGAAAAGGGTTATGTCTACTACGTACAGCATTCGATAGATCGAATTTCCGTTGAATGGATACAAAGAAATTTGAATCGAAAGATGGGTACCTGAGTTCTGAACCAAACAGAGTATTCCCTTTTTTTCCGGTCGTCTGCGAGCAGTACTCCGGCGATCCCGACGTCGACGACGGTGAATGGACGGGGCGTGCGTGTGAAGGTGGCGGCCTTGGGGTCGAGGTGGAGAGGAGATGGGAAGTTAGGGTTTAATGAGCGGTTGAATACCTATATATCCGTCGCTGCTGATACTATTCCTATTAGTAATAGGAATACAAATGCATGGGCTCGGGTTATTAGGATTTGCAGCTGCTGCTGCTTATTCATTTTTCTTAGGAGGGGTTGGGTGAGGTGGACCGGCCCCACGTGGGTTGGTCCCCTCCCCACCATTTTTTTTTTTTTTACAAAGCAAGCCCTGAGACTTGTACACATAGGCTGGCCCGCCCCCCTTTCCTGGGTGTGGCCGAGCCCCTCCATTCATTATTTCTCTTTTTTTTACAAATACTAATATATATATATATATATATATATGTGTGTGTGTGTGTGTGTGTGTGTGTGTGTGTGTGTGTGTATATATATATATATATATATAAATAAAATTATAAAAAAATATCCTATAAATTAATAATACGTAACAAATATTTTTAATAATTGAAGACTTTATTTATTAACAATTAAAAAATATATCAAGAACAGTTATACATATAATATATATCTATAATTACGAATATACCAATTACCCCATTAATTCCAAATAATATCGAAAAAATTTAAAACACTAAAATAATTAGAAAATATTGGGGGTTTACAGTTTTGCACCCACATTGGCACTAACCAATGCAACTCTCTCTATCAAACATTTAATGTTGAATGACAATGGCGGCAACCAAAAGTCGTCCAATCAGCTGTGCAGAAAATGAAGTGCCGCTGATGTCAGCACCATCATTACACCTTGGGTCAGCAATAATTGTCTTGCGGCAGACCGATCATTTGTATGCGTCTCGTGGCCATATGTCCAGAAGACTACATGCGCCCCCCACTCCCCGGCTTACTTCTGAACCCAAGCAACAGAAGATAAAGCTCTGTATGTGCCTCAAAAGCCATGCGCCTGGACTTGCTCATGGCTCCTAAAGATCATGAGACCAAGTCGCCTCCCCTACGCCTGATTCTAGGCGCACCCTGATGCGAAGCTCTGCATGCACCTCAAAAGCCATGCGCCCAGACTCGTCTATGATGCCTAAAACTCCTAGACTAAGTCGCCTCCATGCGCCCGATCCTTGGCGCACTCCGACAGATTACTCTACTCCAAAACCGAGATCTTTGAGCCACAGGCATACGTCACGCGTCCCTTGACTCAGTTCTGTTCAAAGAATGGGTACTAGTAACCCAAGATCTCAGCAACAACCAAATCTCCACGACTGCCACGTGCCAGCTCCATCGTAGCCCTGCACAGCAGTCCAGCAGATTCAACTTTAATCCAGGGCACATCAACTATGTACCCCTGCCAGCATCAGCCACGTGGCGTTTCCATGTCCAGGCACATCCGACATATGCCCATATGAGCAGCCAGCCTGCTATCTATAAATAGAAGGATCATTCCTTCACCATACACACACAGATAATGACGGACATACATACACAGAAAGAAGCACATCCATAGAGGCTAGAAGAGACACTTAACGTCCGCTTCTCCTCACAATGCTCCGGCATCCAGAGCAATCCAGACCTTTAGAGAGTTCAAGATCATCGTCAGATCGTCAACGGAGTCAACGCATTTCCACTCGCTCCGTCGACATAGTTTCCAGATAAAAAACAACTTCTAGGACTACGTCTAAGTCCTACATTGTATATTATTCTGTTTGTAATTAAAATACTAAAGTTTTAGTCAACAAAACCTTGTCGTATTTTTGATGGAAAACAGTAACTAGTTCAGGGGATAATGATTGAATTTGAACTTGAATGTCGAGGGGATTATGGAATGTCTAATTCAGATGATAGCATCAGTTGTACGACTCAAAATTTGTTGCAAATGAAGATCGTCATGTTACGTATATCATCGATGGTATTGAGGCGTATCAAAAATTGATGTGCGATAACTCAAAAGTACACTAATTTGAGGAATGACGATCATGTAAAGTATTATTGTTTTGATTGATGCTATACTTGGAATTTTGATTGAAATAAATGCTTGGGTGAAAATGATCGTGTCTTGATTTCTTCGATGATAACCACAATGTCGACGATCTTATCTTGAGTTAGCGTAACTCCAGTCTCGCACATGCTTCACGTCAGATTTGGGACAATCATTCCGTGTAAGCGCTGACATGGTGATTCATGTCACGGAAATGATTGAACTCGGGAGATCAGGGTGTGGCAGTTTGGATTGCTTCGACTTGTAGTTTGATGCGAAGGTGAATTCGAGGATTGGTCAGACTTGTGATTGACGATTGAGTTAACATAAGTATTGAGTAGTCCAATCTACGCATCGTGAATGAATTAGTCTACACTCAAAGCAAGAGTTACACTTCGATAAGAACAATTAGCTGGAGGGAATTCATGGTGATTTCATGTCCCACATGGATGATCAAACTTGCGTGAGATTGTGGCATGATATATTGTTAAGCTAGACGACCTTGTAATAGATTACGTGAATTGGGATAAATAACTTAGGGAATATAGAATGAGAATTATGGTTTAGCAATAAATTGTGTCGTAGCATGCTTGACTTTGGATGGATGGATAGGTGGATTTTATCAAACGTGTTCGAAGAGATAGATTATGTGAATTGCTTGTTGGACGAACGATATTGATATGTCGAGGAATTGGTTGAATAAGGACTTACTGAGGATGGCTTTGCTGAACGACTTGGACCCCTGGGTTTGAACGTTGAGAGTACAAATAGGAGAAATCTATGCTCGAAGTTAGAAATCAGAGTGATGTGAGTTTGGGTAGAAAACCCTGTATTATCAACTTTGGTTTGACCTTAGGTTTGGGGTTAGTGTTGATATTATTATTTGGGAACTATGATTCCAATACTGACGGTTGACTATAGCTTGGAAGGATAGCCTAGCGGTTAGGCAGACGTCCCGGTGTAGAGAGATAGAAAATGTGGAGAAACCACTCAGGAGTTTTGGTTGAAATGCATATATTTCAGGGACGCTTGAATATGTGCACGATCCAACTTGAGTGGTGATGGAGGATTTACTCTCACGAGGCTTGGCTAAAATGCACGTATTTTGGGGACGCCTGAAATATGTATACGATTCAACTAAGTGGTACGTTGAATTCAAGTAAGACCAGAGGGACGACAAAGTATCAAGGATTTTGAAATCGTATTTCAAAGAAATATTGATGGTAGTGCGATCATTAGTTTTGAGACGAACTTGAATATTGGTTGATCGGGTGGTTTGCCTAGAACTGAGATTGTCTATGTGCACGACGAGTGTATGTTACCCAAGTCGAGATATAGTTATTCGTGTCAAAAACATAACCAAAGCACAAGCGTAGCTCGGATTGAAGAAACGCATAGGAGGAATGTATGCGAGAATCGTTGGATGTTGAATCAAGTTATAAGTCGATAAGTATACTCAGTTAGTTTCGAGGATGAAACTTTTTCAGAGTGGTGTATAATGTAATGCCCCATCCCGCTCGGCCCAATCGGAGGAATCTAAACGCCAATGACGTTCGGACTTAGCCATGCAACGGCTGCTCGAAGACCCGCTCGGTCGAGGCGACTCCTCGCTCTGGTGGGTGGCTTCGGTCAACTTGCCTCAGCTTGGCCTTCAAACTAATAAAATGAAAGCTTTTCTAATGCACAAGTAGACTTGATAATAAAAGAGATGAATCAACATAGCTAAGAGAATAATTCCAAGTCGGGTCGAATTGAGTTAGAATATGGAAAGGTCCTACAGTCGGCTTAGAAGTGTTGCACGATGTGCATTCAAAATGACACTCGATCCTTCGTCCCATGGCTTGGAAGAAGGAAAGTTTGTTTAAGTTGCAATGAAGTTATGAACTTAGCCTAAGTCATAGGCGTCGTACGCATAAATGCTTGATAAAGCATGCACGGTCCCATCGTTCCCAACTTGGCATAGCCAAAGTGTCCCTTAAGTCTTATTGCATATTTCTATGATGCAAGGCTTGGCATAGCCTTTGCTCATCCCAACAGTTAAGTTGTTGCACGATTGAGTTAAGCAAAAGTTATGTCAGCTTATTGAAGTCATTCTAAGCACTGCCCCACGCTTTCTGCGGTTGTTAAGTCACCTAGTCCCACGATCTCAAGGCTCGTCATATAAAGTATGACTTGGGCAATAGTGTCACATAGAACACAAGTCGGTTTAAGGCACGAGCCACAGTTGGTTCAATAAAAAGTTCACCATGGTTTATGGCACATGGAGAACACGTTTTGTTCAAGTTATGCTTTAAGGCTATCAATTAGCCATTCATGACTTGAGTCAATAAGAGTATGGAAACATTAAAAACATGTTGGGACTGTTGGTCAGTCGTCGATAAGAAATATATCGAAACTGTAGGTCAGTCGCCGAAGAAATATATCGGGACTGTAGGTTAGTTGCCGAGGCAACCCTCGTTTGGGCTCTACAAAAGAAGTATGGAAAAGAAAAGAAGTAAACCAAAGGAAAGTAAGTTGTGACGGTTAGGCCATGCATTTACGTTGAGTTTAGAAGTTTTCATTGGTGCGTGGTCATAGACAACTTGTCGACAAGGTTTTGTACCCTCGATTAAGTAGCCTGGGGTCACATGACCGTATCGGCCTAGGAGGGAAGCAAGGTAGTTAGGCAAGAACATGTCGCCGGTGATTCGAGGACTTGAGCCGGGCTAGTTACCCTTAGCTGCAATGGACTCATCTGCACCACCTATATGTCCAAGATGGTTTGAATTGTCAGTGAACTTTCATATAATTAAGTTGGCGTGCTTATAGGCGCATGGGTCGCACGCCCCAACATGATCAAAGTATGATGCTAGCATCAGGCCTGGCGAAGAGCTATGCACGATTAACTAGAAGCAATGTGACATCAGAAAGAAGACTATCTCTACGCTTTGGGCCAATCATGCCCCCTATAAGGCAGGCCCAAATTATCTACTCATGCCTCATAGGTGCGCCCGATCCTTCACATCACTTTCTCCCATACTTCATTAATGAGATAAGATCTTTCTCGGGACGTCAAGTTAGACGCTTCGACTATCGTGCCAAAGATGAACCTGAAAGAATAGAGTGCATCCACATTGGAAGCAGTACAAAATAGGCGCGTGTTATCTAGGCGTATTCCCTTTTGCACCCCACCACTCTAGGCGAGACTGAGTTATCATGCCCCATCTACGCTCAACAAGCCACCATTTTAGAGATAGCATTTATTAACTCTAAAATGCCTTTCTCGAAGACACTAAACGAGACGCTTCAATTTCATGTTGAAGATGGACACAAAAGTTAAGGTTCATTCTCCTTAGAAGCAGTACAGTCAGGCGTATCAAACTCAGACGTGCGTTCGAGTTCTTTCCAGGCGCGCGTGAAACTCAAGCGCGTGCCACCTGATGTCCTCCCCCCCAGGCGTACGTCAAGCTCAGGCATGTGTCGCCTGGAATTCTTCCTTCCAAGTACATATTAAGCTCAGGCATGTGTCGCTGGAGTTCTTCCTCCTATGCATGTGTGCTTCTACACCGCGCCTACAAGTTCTTCCAAAGAATGAATATGACACCTAGGACAGTGATTCCTAGGCGCGTATATATCCTCGACATGGGCCACATGTCAAAAGCCTAGTCACGTCGAAGAACAAGTTTAAAGTAATTTTGAGATTATCTCCAACAACATATCTACTACGTGGCAATCAGCCATGGTTTCCACACTAGTGAAGTGCGCGCGTGGCTATAACCAACCCCTATTTAGGGGCGCCATGTAGCAAGCAGAAGCTTGCACCTACAATTTCCTAGGCGCATGAGCATCACCCCCATCTACTATAAAAAGGAAGAGCCCTCCTCCATTTAGAAAGGTCGATTCCCTCCTGATTTCTGAGTACCTCAAGAAGTCTCGAGCATCCCAGAGAGAGTCCTTGTTGTTTCCCTCAGCCAGTGTAGTTGAGCCCGGCAATTCCCTCTCTCAGTCAGATCGTCAACGGAGTAAAGAAACAACCCTCCACCATCACAACCCAGATCAAAAAAATAAAGTATGATCAAGGGATTCCAGTCCAGGAGGTCCTCATCGCATTCTCGTTCGCAACCTTCACAGCAGCCGATTCTAATGCTCGAAAGCGATGTCGAACAAGATGGCGACTCTGCTGGGGACTTCCTTTTCCTTTAAAAGGAAGTCTGTGACACAATCTGACATGGTGACATGACCCGTACCCAGTGTAGCGGCATAAGAAGTGGGTAAGTCCAGCCTATGCCGCAGTGTCGGTGGTAGAACGCTACTCTAGGTCACTATCTAATCAACAACTCATGCAATTATATAATTTACTTGTCAAATCTTAACTCCGAATGGAGGACAAGTATAGATATAATGAAATCTTAATCCCAGTCTAAGCACGATAAGATAACACAGAAGTTTATAACTAAGACTAAGTAACAACAACAAAACCAACTAATAAATAATAATAATCTCAAACAATCTCAAAAGAAAACAATATCTCAACTTATTACAATTCAAGTTCTGAAACATGAAAACTAAACCAAGTCTACTAGCTAGTCTTTCGATCACTCCTGAGTGTCGGGGCCAAAGGTAGCTAAGCCATCTCCTGGTCCATAGTAAGTAGGGCAAGTTTCCTCGGGGCAAGCATCTGTAATATTTTGTCAACATCCAGTCAGGATTAGAATGAGCACAACTCATGTAGAAATTCCAAGTAAATAGCAAAGACTATAATATAGTTATAGACAGTTATATTGATGAACATGAAAGTTTTATACAGGTAATAATGTAAAGCAACAGTTAAAGTACAAGGGAAGTAATGTAACAAAACAAGAGAAGAAACATGGCAAGGAAGACTGTAAGTAAAAATCTAGCTGAACTAGAGTAACATAATATAAGTCCAGGCAGTACAATGTAAGTCGAGTGTAATCCCAATGTTTGTCTAATACAAGATGAGTCGAATGTGATTCCAATCAATGTTCTAATATGGTAGTTCGAATAAGATGGTGCTAATAATGATCCATGATGGTTCTAATAATGATTCTAATCAATGATCCAAGTGTGTTTTAAAATACTGAGATAGACATGTAAACGGCTAAGGGTAATACGGCACACCGCACACCTGCCCAAGTGTGGGATGGCTATCGTTCGAATATCATTCACAGAGAGGTGGTTCGAATAGTAAGAATGTTCACATGTCTAATCAAGTATTTCTCCGCCCAACTAATACAAGCGAATCCATAATCCGACACATAAATCGAGTAGAAGTCCAACCAGCACATGAAGATGCTAATAAGTCGTTCAAATAGTTCGAATGGTGATTCGAATAATAGAGGCAAGACGAGTAAAGTATGTGTGTCGCATACATAAATTCAGTAATAACAATACGTGTTTGTAACAAGAATCTAATAGAACTAACTCGAACTGGAATACAGTAATCGATAAGTAAATGAAAGAACTATAAGAGAATATACTCGCCTGATACCCTGAATGACTGATGAATATCAGATATCTGAACCGGAGTCACAATGTCCTAATTAGAGCAATACAGGTTATGATGTATTCAACAAAAGGTAAATGAAGTTTACAATGCAATCTACATAATTTTAAGTCAATCTAGGTCAAAGTCAACTCTTGGTCAACCCTCAAGTCAAACTAGGTCAAACTTTTAGGGTTTTGGGTCAACTCTAGTCAAGCTAGGTCAACTAGTCTAGGTTTAGTCAAACTTAAGTCCACAAGACCAATTAGGCCTATATTGGTCAAATCTTGGTCAAACTATAGGTTACCTCAACTATATTGGATTACTAAGGTATTAGAGAATGTACCTTACCTCTACACTATATATGAACTATCCATATTACCTTCACATCTCATATATACTTACCCTCAAAACAATCCTAATACTTATAGTGTATAGGTAATCATCACACAACTTATCTATTAGTCTAAACTCTCAAACTCATATACCATAACCTATAACACATACCTATATAACAAGTTCACTATATATATATCTATACAACCATATATCATATAAATATAACCATATATATAAAGACATACATTTATTTATACACAATATATAACATAAGCTAATCTACATATATAATACATACAATATAATCTCACAAAATCTAACCTCAATAAATGAACATCATAGAACCCAACCTTGTCCAAGGCATGCCCAGCCAAACCAAAGGCAAGTAGTTGCCACCTAGTACCTAACATAATGCTCACTGTATTTGTAAATCCCTGCCAAGTCAAGGCAGGTAAACCAAGCTGCTGCCTCAATGGAAAGGCAAAGCCAAGCCATAGCAAATTAGCCTGCAGCCAAATGCCACTACAAAAACTAGACCTGCATGGGCCACCACTAAAAATGTGTCACGACCCACACCTAGTGTAGGGCCACGTGATGTGGGTACGTCCAGCCTACGCCGCAGTGTCGACGGTAGGACGCTGTCCTAGGTCACAACATCTAACACAGTAGAAATGTAAATACACAAGATATACTCTCCGAACAGAGGACAATATAGAAGGTACATCTCAATCACAATCTAAGGTAGAAACAGCACGATATGATAAATATAAAATCTCCAAAATAAGTACAAACAGAAGAGAATAAGTCTAAGTGTCTATACGACACAACAACAACAAAAACATCCAAAATAATACATCTCAGAAATATCAAAATAAGACAAGACAACAAGAAATAAGATAACTGTCTAGCTAACTAGCCTAGACTAAAGAGATGGTGTCATCAACTTCTGTAGGGTCCTCCTGTGGAATCAGCTCACAGGTATCATCTATGTGGGCTCCGTAGTATGTGGTATAGAAGTCCTCATCGTCCTATGTAATATTTTTAACAGGTCCAGTCAGGACAGGAACAAGCACAATACATCTCACGTAGTTCATATCATGACAGAAAATATAAAACATACAAAAGAGTAAGATACATGAACTGTAAGAAGATGTTCATAAAAACAAGAGAGATATTTGTAAACTAAAAATATATTCATGATAAGTAAGAACTGTAAGTGACTAGTGATTTAGAGAATAATATGGTTATGTAAACAGGTTGGGTTGCACATGAATAAGCTATAGAAGTACACATGAATAACTACTGGGAATATGATCCACATAACCAATTCTAATCACCCATGCCCCAATCAATACACAAGGATCTATTCAAGCTATATTACGTACATGATTTCAGGTGGGCTCAATAAATGAGTGCACATGAATAATTACACATGAGGGGCTCAGTGAACATGAGAGTACATGAATCACATGAGTGCACATGAATAGTAAAAGCACATGAATACATGATGTACTTGAAAAGCACATAACATGACATATCCGATGCTCCCGAGGGGGATAACATCTCATGAAAAGATCCATATAGTACCAATCCGTGATAACATCATGACAGCATCAAGTAAAGTGATCTAGAGCAAGAATATAAGTCCTAGCACATGGGCATATTCGGAACCACTACGCAGATGCTGGTCGTCAAATTTGACCAATCTGTATTTGAGGAAATGCTCTCAGGGGACAGTGCGGGCTCTTCTCGTAGACTATTAAAGTCTAAGAAGATGAAGAAGATGTGGGTGCCTAAAGCTCGTATAGCTTACCCACAACCTGTTGAAGAAGAGCAACACATGCCGGTACAACCCTCAGAGGGTACGCTGATAACTTTTCTCCCCAAACTGGCTTAAACATGTAGCTCGAGGAAGTCTAACACTCGGAGGAAGCGTACACCTACCAATAGGCACGAAAAGGAATCGGCCCAGGGTCAATTCAGAACCTTGGGAGGTAGCAGACCTCAAGTATATAAGACGATCTCAAAAGGAGGCGTAACACACGGCAAGTTTGAAATCAGAACAAAGGCGCGGGCTATACGTGGCTCGCATGCCACAGCGAGGCGTGCGCCTCTGGTGGTGATGTGCACGCCAGACGGAATACTCTATAGACCTTGCTCGTACGCCTCTGGGCCAGGGTCAGACCAAGTTCCAGAGTCTTCTAAATGCCTAAACATTCTACAGGCTTAGGAACCGAGTCTGGGGGTACATCTAGTTGTGTGCCATAACAATCGGTCTACCCAGGGAGGCGTGAAGGTGAAGTTCCCCTCCCATGACCTGCGTCATGTGATTAATCATAAATGCAGAGAAGAGGGGACCACAACAAACACTATGAACGAAATTCCTTTGGGTGTATATACATGTCCTAGTATTGTTGTCAACTGCTTCTACACAAAATCTGCAGCAATCGCGGAAAGGTAGTCATATTTCAATGGCTACAACTTGCTACATCCGCTTGATGGTGCCTCGATGAACAGTTACAAGCAGACAACGAAGAGGAACCTCACTTTTTCTTATGCCATGCTGTAAGGAACTCTCCTCTGGTTGAAAGGAATATTAACTCTTCAATCGGTACACCCAAGAATCGACCCAAGAGCAGTAAGTTTGCAGTGCCCAATATCGGGGTGTTTCAACACACCTACTTCAAATACAGAACCCTAAAAACTGGAGGTGGTCAGTGCTTGGTGCCAAACACTGACCTGACCGAGGACTCTCATCCTTCGCTCGTCCAAGGACCTGGGGGTAGCCAACCCCCGACGTTGCACCATAATTCGATGTTTCAAAGGGAGATTGATTCCCTTAAAATTGAAAAAAGAGAGACCGGGGGTACCCACTCCCAGCATATTACCGAAAACTCAGAAAATGAGGACACTCTATGAGTCAGGAACAAAGAGCGAATGGTCGGTCCGCACTCGCATCATGCGATCACACGAATGACGAATAGAGGTCTCAAGACATCCGACGCTTCAAAATGATCGAAGAAATGATGCAGTCCATAAACACCAACTTAGCACTTTTGACAAAAACTGTGACAGAGCTGAAAGTAGCTCAAACCTCATCCCAGCCACCGGTACAGGTCCTGGACCCAGGAAATAATGGGGAGTCCAATGCCCCAAATCTTTCAACAATGAGTCACTATATAGTATTACCACTCGTGTCGAGTGATCCTACCTTACCCAAGCATCTGGGCCAGTGGTGTCAGAAGAAGCCCTTGACGCCATTCGGGACCTCAGAGCCAGAGCTGACGCTAGAGATAGACAAAAATCTTAATAAAAAATAGGACTCAACCAACCCTTCCCGGTTGAATGGAACAGGGTAATGTATCCTCCCAAATTCAAGTCGGTGACTATCACTCCTTTCGACATAAAGGATTTCCTCCCTCAACATCTCAATCATTTCAACTCTATGATAGGGCATTTACCGAGGGATGATGCCCTCCTTGATAAACTATTCATTGGCACCTTGAGAGGGGTTGCCTACGAATTGTTCTGTAGTCTCCAAGACAACTCGGTATCAACCTTTGACGACCTCCAGCATATGTTCCTGTCCCAATTCTATGAGCCGGGGATGGACATGTTAATGTCCACGCTGATGGACACCACTCAGAAGGACAAGGAACCTGCTCGAGTTTATATAGAATGATTTCGGTACGCCGCAGTAAGACTACAGCCAGGGGTTTTCGAAGCGATCTTGATAGATACTTGCTGAAAAGGTTTATCCCCTATGATGAGACTGTGGACTAGCTCCATCGGCCATGCAGATTGGGCGACATTTATTATCAATACCGAAGATGCTGAGAGAAAAGCCAAAGAAGCCCACTTTCTAGGAATGGGCCTTCCAAACGATAAAGACAGGAGGCCTACCGCAGTACTTAACAACACTGAGCCCAAAGTAAAACTAGTTACGACCGCAAGTCTGAATCATGGTGCACCTCCCGTTCAGAAACCTGAAAGACCCCCAATCCAAAAAGAGAATTATTCCTTCAGGATGAGGATGTCCTAGAATTACTTAAAGTCTTGCTCGAGGGCGAGAAACTTACACTTCCACCTCTTATATATCTCGAAGAAGTAGACAGGATGGATGATCCCAAATACTGCCATTACCACCAGTACGTTCACCACTCAACTAAAGACTGCTATATCCTGAAGAACCACATACAGCGGCTAGTGGATGCCAATGTGCTATTATTAGACTTTGAGGAAAAAGTGGTCTCTGCCAACATGGTAACCCTCCAGTTCGGCCAGTTTTTGTCTACGGAGACACAGGATGGCGTCATCCCAATCCCCAAGACAACTATGGAGGTCGTTAACCTCCCGACTGTCCAAGCCTCGGAGTTTGTCCCCGTCAAAACACCTCGAAGAGAGGTCATATGGGTGCATCCCGATCTCACCGACAACCTGATCAAACCTGCCCCACGTTGTGTTGTCAAGACCAAGGGCAGAAAGGACAGATCTTGCAATGCTGTCTCCGCCTCATCTGATGAAGAAAGGATCGAAGCAACCAGGATTGGCCTAGAATATTCATGTAATTATGACCAGGCCCCTGGCAAAGAGGTAATGCCGATCACAACATCGGTCATTCCCGGTACTTCTAAGCTGGGTCCATATCAACTGCCGACGGTGGACAAACAAAAACAGAAAGAATAGCATTTTGACAAGCCCCTCCAAAAGGACACCGCTGTAGGGTTAGAGTGACCCTACAATTTCGATATACTGGCTCAATTGGCCAATACCCCGACCAGACTATCACTTTTTTGAGCTCCTTTGTCTCTCCAAGAAGACCCGAGAAGCTCTGACGGAGGCATTACAGAATGTCGAATCCTACCTAGGACAGATCCAATAGCCAGATAAGGACCCTGATGTATGTCCCACATGCCATAATGTGATAGAGGCCATACCAAATATCACGTTGTCATAATAAGATATGCTGCTGAAGAATAATAAGCATGCTCGATCCCTATATTATATAGGGAACATTGGCTCTATCAAGGTCGATCGTATGAATATCGACCATGGGTCGTCTGTAAGCATCATCCTCCATCGTCTTCTACATACACTAGGGATCCCTATGCATTAGCTTTCCGTAACTCAAACCATAATCAGCGGTTTCAATAATGGCAAGAGTTGTCTAGAAGAAAAAATCTGCTTGAAGATTCAGATTAGCAACCTGAAGACTGAAGCAACTTGCTATGTCATCGATGCGAATGTCTACTATAATATCCTGTTGGGGTGACGTTGGATCCATGAGCACATGATCATGTCATCCACCCTCCACCAATGCTTCAAATATGTCAACAGTGATAGGGTGGTAAAAACAGAGTTTGTAGATATTGACCCCTTTAAAGGGGTTGAGGTTTACTATACTGAGTCTCGGTTGTTCCAAAGGAAACACCGGAGGGACTCAGGCAAAGACGCTGATGATGAAGCTAAGGCACAAATTGCCTCCAATGAGCCAATAAAAGTGCGCCTAAAAGAACGCCCTAAGACACCCACATCTGAGGCTACCACTCCTTTAGTAGTCCGGTTGAAAGGAGGCCACCCACCAAGGAATGCCCTGTAACATCTACAGTTCAAGCTACAACTCCTTTGGTGGTGCGATTGAAGGGGAAACCGCTGATAAGAAGAAACCCCTCTGTCGAGCCGACTGTGGTAAAGCTGTGGGGTCTGCCTCATCCTACTCCATCCTTGCCTATCTCAAGAGCTGGGGGTAGAGATCTTAATGATGATGTTGTGCCCAACTTTCTTGCTTCTGACAGTATAATTCCTGAAGATGATTTATCCTACTTTATAAATAAAGGAATACCATTGAACTACTCCTCTGATTTCCCTGCTTATGGTCAGAAACAAAACTTGGGTTTGTCACTTCAGACACAAATTGTGTCTGTTTATTCTGTAGAATAAGTGCTCCCTGTGCGTGGAGCCTATTATACAGTACCGACAAGAAAAGAAAGAGAAGAGCCCATCATCTTTGGCCAAGTAGACGGCTCCCGAACTCATACTCTTTACGAGGCAGAACCCGAAGTCGGTTCAGTTTAGGTTCACCACTATACCTCGCAAGCTAGGCACATCATCTAGAAGATGAGTTATGACTTAAACAGCAATATGGGTCTTAATTACGGAAAGGGTCAGCATTTTTTGATCAAGATTAATATTTCTGAAGGCAAGTCTGATCAATATTACCAGAAGACTCGTAGTGGTCTCGGATATATCCCTCCTAAAGCTCTCAGAGTTCTATGACATGGGATAGTAACACATTCATCCTCCTCAGACTCCTCCTGTGACTCTGATACCAATATTGGGGAAGTGTTCCGTAGAACACTGTCAGTGAATATAACGTCAACAGACCAGGTCAATGAAGAAAATGAGCTATTCTTCGAACCCCTCAAAATTGAACCCTGGGCTCAACAACTCGATGTCCAATAGGAGAAGTGCTTTGAGTTGCATGAACTGCTTACTGAAGATGAAGTCGTACAAGTCGACATGGAAGACGACTCTTCTCTGAAACCGATCTTCATCAGCAAATGTTTGAAAGAAGAAGATCGTGAGTCTCTTATTGAGCTTGTAAGAGAATACATAGATGTCTTTGCCTGGCGCTACAAAGATATGTCGGGCTTAGATCCCAATGTCGTCGAACACAAACTGAATATCTTGCCTAAAGCTAAGCCAGTGAAGCAACAGCAATGACGGTTCCGCCCGGATACCTTGAACTTTATCAAGAAAGAAGTCAAAAATCTTATAAAGAACGACTTCATCCGTGAGAAACAGCATCCAGACTAGGTGGCCAATATCGTCCCAGTTACTAAAAAATAGGAAGATCCGAGTTTATATAGATTTCTGTATTCTGAACGTCGCTTGCTGAAGGACAATTTCAAGTTACCCATCACCAATGTGATAGTCGACAACACCTATGGATTCGAGCACATGTCTTTCATGGATAGTTACTCTGGTTATAACCAGATCAAGATATTCCTAGATAACGAGAAATATACATCCTTTCGAACTCCGCTGGGGGTATTCTGTTACACAGTAATGCCCTTCAGATTGAAGAATACGGGCGCTACATACAAGCACGCCATGAGTATCATATTTCGTAAATACCTGGATAAGACAGTCAAATGTTACATTGATGACATCGTTGTCAAAAGCCGCTTTCCAGGTGATAACCTTCATGATCTAAGAATCGTCTTCGACTTGATGAGGAGTCACCAGTTGAAGATGAACCCAACCAAGTCCTTCCTGGGAGTGTCCAGCGGTAAGTTTTTAGGCTTCATCGTAACTTCGAAGGGCATTCACGTAGATCTGGAGAAGATATAGGCTATAATCAAAATGCAACCGCCAAGGAACTTGTATGAACTCTACGGTCTTCAGGGGCGCTTTACATCCGAAGTTATTTCCAATCTCTCAGGATGTTGTATACCCTTTACCGAGTTGATGAAAAAGGGGTATCCTTTATATGGAACGAGGCATGCCAACAAGCCTTCGAAGATATTAAAAGATATCTCACGAACCCGTCAGTCCTAGTGGTCCCGATCCTGGGAAGACCCTTCCTATTGTACGTTTGATCCCTGGATCATTCTCTTAGGGCCCTGTTAGCCCAGAACAGTGATGCAGGTTATGAACAATCCATATATTATCTCAGTCGTCAACTGATCAGAGCCGAGCACAGGTATACCTCTGTAGAGAAAGAGTGCCTCGCCCTTATTTTTACTATTCAGAAAATCTGACATTATATAGTCGGGCAGACGATTCACGTCATCTCTAGGGTCAATCCTATCAAGGTCCTCATGACCAAGCAAGGGGCATTAAACTCACGCCTAGCCACATGGACGATACTTTTGTCCCCTTATGACATGGTATTTATCTCTTAGAAGGCGATCAAGGGTCAAGCGTTAGCCGATTTCCTGGCTGCCCATCCCGTAGCCAAAACATCGAAGCTCTACGAAGATATCCCAGATGAAGTAATGAATACCCACACCTCTACAGAAGAGTCGGTGTGGCGACTGTTCTTTGATGGTGCTTCAAGGACAGATCCCAAAGGCAATATTATGGCTGGAGTGGGGGTAGTGTTAATCTCTTCCGACAATTTGGCCATCCAACGAGCATATTCACTTTCAAAACTATGTTCTAATAATGTTGCTAAGTACAACCCTCTCATCATCGGGCTTCGGTTGGCCAAAGAGCTCCGGGTCAACTTTCTGGAAGCTTACGTCGATTCCCAATCAATTGTCAACCAAGTTTGGGGACAAAACGAAGTCCGACATGAGAACCTAATTCCATATCACCAAGCAGCGATGTCCGTAATCTCTACTTTCATAGGATTCTTCATAGAACATGTTCTCCGGTTGCAGAACCTGGAAGCTGAAGCTCTAACAAGATTGGCAGCATCATTATCAGCACCTGCTAGGACTCAGCACACTATCATAGTGATAGGGCAAGAGTTGGTATGCCCTAAGCCTATGCATGCAAGCCTACCAGTCCACAGAGGCCGAAGAAGGCAGTCGAGACTGGCGATCCCCTTTTATAGATTTTGTAGTGTACGAAATCTTACCAGATAATGCAAAAGAAGCAGCTTCCGTCAGAAGACGCTCTCCTCGATTTTACTGTGACACTCAAGCTAAAAGATTATACCGTTGCTCCTTCGACGGACTTTTACTTTGATGCCTATCAGGCCAGGAGGCTAAAGATACACTGCATGAGGCTCATGATGGCACTTACGGAGCTCATCAGCCGGGACCTAAGCTTTAGGACCGACTCTGGCGCATGGGATACTATTGGCCTACAATGATAGTCGACGACCTGGCATATGCTAAGAAATGTCGGATGTGTCAGATCCATGCTGACTTTGTTCACCAGCCGTCGGAGTACTTGCACCCTACAGTAGTATCTTGGCCATTTAAAGCATAGAGAATGGACATTATCGGCACGATCGCCCCTCCATCATCAAATGGTCATCGCTTCATCTTGGCCATAACCGATTATTTCTCCAAGTGGTCGAAAGCTATACCACTTATAGAAGTGAAAACCTTCAACGTGATTAAATTTCTCAAGCAATAGGTCATCTACCGATTTGGGTTGCCCCGAAGGACAATCCACGACAATGGCCCACAATTTGTTAGCGGCTCCTTTCATCGATTCTGCGACTAGAACCGAATGTAGAGCATAGCCTCGACGACCTATAACCCAGTAGCTAACTGGTTAGCCAATGCCTTCAACAAAACCATTATCAAACTCCTCAAAAAGGTCGTATCTTCCAATAAGCGTGACTGGAATACGAAACTTGATGAATGCCTCTAGGCTTATTGAACTATAGTCTGTACACCAGCCGGTAGTACGCCATTCTTGCTGGTATATGGAAGTGAAGCCGTACTCCCCTTGGAACTCCAAATTCCCTCTCTGCAGGTGGCTCTTAACAGTCATATGACTATAAAAGATAATCATCGCTTGCGACTACAAGAGTTGGAAGCACTCGATGAAAAATGCCTTCAAGCTCAATAGCGCATTGAGCTATACCAGACATGAATCTCAGGAGCCTTCAATAAAAAGGTCAAGGAAAGGTCATTTCGGTCGGCGATCTAGTCCTATGTAAGAAGGTCGATGATCATAACTCAGAAGACTGCTGGAAAGTTCCAACCAAAATGGGAAGGATCGTTCGTCGTAGAAATGTTCTATTCCAATGGCGCATACCGGCTAGCAAAACCTAATGGAGATCTGCTCATAATGCCTATCAACGGCAAGTTTCTCAAGAAATACTATATATAAATGTCCAGCTCATCTTCCATTCCTACATAACTGTTCCTGCTATAGCTTGTTCGAATGTATACCACATCCTTATTGACCTCTGAGTATACATTCTTACCTATTAATCTTGGTTCAACACGTCCCCAATACCTCTGTTGACCAAGGTCATCATTTATTTTCTGCACCTAGTTCTAGGTGTACTCGAGATAAACCCACCAAATGTCTACCATGTCCTCGTTTACCTCTGAGTATGCATTCTTACCAATTGATCTTGTTTCAATATGTCCATATTACCTCTGTTAACAAAGACCATTGCTTATCGTTCGTACCTAGTGCTAGGTGTATTCATGATAAATCTACTGAACAAACATGTCCATAATACCTCTGAGTTGTTCTCATGTTCCTTACCATGTTCTCTTAACCTCTAAGTAAGTTACCTGTTTGGAAATCTCACATTTTTCATGTTCATATTACCTCTGAACAAATTTTCCTTTCTACCTTTCTAAGAAAATGCATCAAAGAAGATGAGTCTACAGAAGTTCGCAAATCACAAGAAATTCACATAGAAGCCAGCAAAAAGAGGTAGATTTTTTATTGATGTTTATTATTACATATGATAAATATCTACTACATGACTAGATTTTTTGATGTTCATGATTACATATGATGGAAATCTACTACTGGCTCACGGCTCCCTCCTTATAAGGGGTAGTGATATGACAAATACCCCATTGCAGAAGGCAGTGATGTGACAAATGCCCCACGGTAGTGGGCGGTTATGTCATAAATTCTGTAGCACTGGGCCTACATCAATTTTTTAAGACAAGCAGGAAAGCCATCTCGAGTGTGCAGAGTGGTCATCACGCCATGTGGAAAAGCCGTCGAAAGACAGGGTGCCAACCTGGACAATCAGTCCTAACCCTATAAATCTGGCATTATATCGATGGATAATACATCTCGTCTCAGGAGTAAACACAGCTAGCATGTTGAATGAATGGGGATCACTTTGCTTGATCTCGTAACAAAATCCTACATCAGAATGGTTGTCTCTTTGAATCAACTGACTTATGATGTCCTTCTATGGTCCATTTGAGTGGGCACGAGTAGAGATGCAATCTGCACAAAATACAAAAAGACCTAATTTTCTTCAAGAAGAACTTAAAAGGAAAAAAGCTATACACGAGGAAGTTTCTCGAGCATGCTTAAAGAGGAAACTAACAAAGCCAGGACGCACTCTTTTGAGAGGTGCACGTACGTGCACATCGTGTGGCGCATGCCAGCGTGTTCGTTATAGTGCCCATAGAGTCGATTGAGGCGCATATTCTGACGCATGCCAGAGAGTGCAATATTTTGGCGTATGAAGACACGAAAGTCTTGACGATATAGCGTGCGCGTATCACAGTAATGAACATCCCGGCGAACTAAATCGTACTTTCATGAACTGTAGCCTCCGAGAAAGTAAGTTTGCTTACCATCTACCGCGAAGGGCATCATGTTGACATTAAGTGGCATCTCAGCAAGAGCATTGGTCAGTGTCCCAACAAAGGCTTGGAGTAGCACGTCGACAAAAACTTTGGGCGGCCTTGCCCTAAGTTCACTCCCCTCTCCGATGAAGAGAGGAGTCGGAGAAGCCACAGCGTCGACCATGGAATGAGAGGAGAAGAGAAACAAAACGTAAACTCTCTCCAAAAACCCCTATTTATAGGCTCAAACTCACATTTAACGCAACGAACCTGACATTAATGGCGATGAACTTGACGCTTCAACTTTCATGTCGATCGTTTCCTAACGCCTATTTATAGTCCTCAAAGAACGTGTGATTTGATAATAAGGGAAAACAAAACAGTTATCTGATCGAGATAAAGCAGAATCAACCATTTTTATCCAGAGGGAGATCGTACTAAATCTCGTGCTAGCGCGAGCCCCACTGCTGTTCAAAGTGTTTCTAACTATACAAAAGAAAGTTAGAAAACTTTGAAGGGGGTCTTATAGGCACATGGGTCGCGTGCCCCAACATGATCAAAGTATGAAGCTAGCACCAGGCCTGGGGAAGAGCTATGTACGCTTAACTAGAAGCAATGTAACATCAGGAAGAAGACTATCTCTATGCTCTGGGCCGATCATGCCCCCTCTATGGCACGCCCAAATCGTCTACTCGCACCTCATAGGCGTGCCTGATCCTTCACGTCACTTTCTCCCATACTCCATTAATGAGATGAGATCTTTCTCGAGACGTCAAGTCAGACACTTGGACTATCGTGCCAAAGATGAACTTGGAAGAGTATAGTACATCCATATTGGAAGCAATGCAAAATAGGTACGTGTTATCTAGGCGTATTCCCTTTTGTGTCCCACCACTCTAGGCACGCCTGAGTTATCAAGCCCCGACTACACTCAACAAGCCACCATTTTCGAGATAGCATTTATTAAGTCTAAAATCCCTCTTTCGAAGACACTAAACGAGATGCTTCGATTCTCCTATAGAAGATGGACACAAAAAATCAAGGTTCATTCTCCTCAGAAGCAGTACAGTCAGGCGCATCAAACTCAGGCGTATGTTTGAGTTTTTTCCAGGCACACGTGAAACTCAGGCGTGTAATGCCTTAAGTCCTTCGCCCTAGGCGTGCGTTAAGCTCAGGCATATATTGCCTGGAGTTCTTCCTCCCTGGCGCAGTCAAGCTCAATCGTGTGTCGCTTGGAGTTATTCCTCCCAGGTGTGTGTGCTTCTACCCAGCGCCTACAAGTTCTTCCAAATAATAAACATGACACCTAGGACAGTGATTCCTAGGTGCCTGTATATCCTCGGCATGGGCCACGTGTCAAGAGCCTAGTCACGCCGAAGAACGAGTTTGAATTACTTTCAAGATTCTCTCTAACAACATAACTACTACGTGGCAATCAGCCATGGTTTCCTCACCAGTGAGGTGCATGCTTGGCTATAACCAACCCCTATTTAGGGGTGCTCCGTAACAAGCTGAAGCTTGTGCCTGCAATTTCCTAGGCGCATGAGCTTCACCCCCATCTACTATAAATAGGAGGAGCCCTCCTCCATATAAAAAGGTCGATTCCTTCCAATTCTTGAGTACCTCAAGAAGTCCCGAGCATTCCAAAGAGACTCCTTGTTGTTCTCCTCAGCCATTGAAGTTGAGCCGGGCAATTCCCTCTCTCAGTCAGATCGTCAACGGAGTAAAGAAACAACCCTCCATCGTTACAACCCAGATCAAAAAATAAAGTACGATCAAGGGATTTTCGTCCAGGAGTTCCTCTTCGCATTCTCGTACGCAACCTTCATAGCAGCCTATTCTCAAGCTCAGAAGCGATGTCAAACAGTGTTGAACGACAATCCACATGCACGACGTCTGTCGAATAAAAGAAAGTGCAAGCACGGCACGAAAATGATAAAGATGGTATGCACGGTTGCAATACAAGTCTTAAGAAGCCTAAGATTTTGTTATAGAAAAGACGTGTGCTTTGGCACGAAATGTGGCATCATGTATTACGTCATTGGCATAGAGTTTCATAAGTCAGACTTGAGTCGCTACGAGTTAAGTCAAAAAGGGCTATAAGTCAAGAGTGGTTAAGTCATGCTAAGTTGCAAGGCACTGCCTCGATGTTGAAGCATGAACCAAGTCGATGACACAAATCATGTTGTTGTGTCCCAAAGTAGGGGCCATAAGGCAAGTACGAGTCGGCACGTTGATGTTGCAAGCACGAGAATGGTTTAAAGGTAAATATAAGGAAGTTATCGACACGATAGCATAATATTGGTCTAGAGACACAAATTAGCAAGGTATCTATGTCCTAAAACCGATCCTAAGACAAGAATAGAAAGACAATCATAAAGAGCTTATATTGTACAAAGTAAATGAACGTGTTGGTTTTGTATGGGTGGACGAGGAGCTCACTCCACCAGTATAGTTGAGTACTGACACCCACACAGTTTTCATGTGCAGAAACAGGTAGAAGCTCCCTAGCACGGAGCTCGCTTGGATGCATCAAGGCATGGAGTTCCTTAGCATTTCGGGATGTGCAGCTGCATAGAGTCTAAACTTATACGGGACATAATATATGGACATCGCCTACCTGAAGCATCCGCTAGCTCATCAAATTGTATTGAGAGATGAGAGAGAGCTGAGTAACTTGTATCTTGAAAGAAAAGTGAGCTTGAGTGATTGTAATCTTGGCTACATTGTCACGCCCTAGTACCGAAATACGAGGACGGACGTAGGCCAGCTACACCGTATAAGGTACGAATATGCTATACGGCGATGACGGCTGTCAAGTCTTGCTGGGTATCCTAGCATGCAATCAATCTATGGCCTAAATCCGACCTCTTGTCCACAAGCAAATCACAATGAAACAATATCAAGAGAGATCATCATATGAAAAGCAGGAAATACACATATAAAAATCAGGAATCTACAGTACGGAATAATAATGTAGACGAATATACCTTCCCACAGTTCCTAGCATGGTCGAGAACTGAAGCACATCCTCCAAGTCGAGTCTGGAAGATCCACAGGGTCGGTCTCAGGCAATCTGGAAACAATCCAGGGTTGGTCAGGCCAACCGCAGCAAGTACCAGAAAGGAAGGCTCAAGGACGGGTAAAGAAAACCAGCAGGATAAAATGTGACAAAAATAGCATCTAAAAACAGTAAATAAGGTAAGGGATCGTGTGGTACCAACGCACAATTACAGAATATAAGGCAGCAATCCAACTACTAATACGTAAATAACCAACAATCATCACAGTCATCCTAACATCCACTAATGCTTGCATTGCCAACTGGAACTCGTAGTCTATCATCAGAACAGTAACTCACCCCTACATCAAACAAGAACAAGGGAATGAATTACCGTACTGGGACAGCATTACATACCAGCCAGCTTAGCAAACAGCAAGCCATACAATTTATATGAATAAACGGCCACTCAAAATGCCTACGGCTCTCTATGTGGAGGTTGGGTTACCCCAATAATGCAAGTATGGGAATCCTCAGATCGTGTCATCCCAGCAGGACTAGCGAGGCCAAGTATAGCATGTAAGAAGAGCACCGATCCCTCGTAAGGCCACCGGGCTTTGCATGTCACCACCGGTCCCTCGTAAGGCTATCGTGCCGAGCATGCCATGTATATATAATGTATAGTACATAAGTAGTCGGATATTGCCATCCACTAGTGCGAATGGTAACAATATTCGTGGCGGCCAGCCTGCAGGTCATGACTAATGTCTGGGATAAGGCTGGTAATGCACGATCTCGGGATTCCGTTTCCCCCAATGCTTCTACCAGTTTAAGTTGTCTAGATTAAACATACATTTATCCAAAATCACATGCCGTGGTCACATGATCATCCTCCTAGATGTCGTACCTCAGTACGAGAATGCTAAGTAAGAATCAACCTCGGCACCTATAGTCCCAGTTGTGATCCATCCTTAGTGTTATGCAACAAGCAAGCAAGCAATCCTAACCACGCTAAGACTATAGGCCAACTACCAGATACCCGTGCAGGTAACCATATAATATAGCTAGAATATCAAGATGGCATCGCAATGCCATATAATCATGGAAGTAGCACCTTAAAGTGCCAGTAGACAAGGGGCACCGCAGTGCAAGGTCAGGGCCAGTACCTCAAAGGGTAAGCTGGACTTATAGCACGGATACAAGTAGTCATGTCTGGGACAAGGATAAATCTGCCAGTCACAAGAAGTCATCTGCCCACATCGTGGCATGGATATCACGTCAAGTACAAGATCAAAACCTCTACTTATAATAACATCTCAAGCATACATGGAAGCCTAGAGCTCCAATCAGCCAGTCGGTCTATCCACCAGATCAATCAATCAAGAGCCTCCCATCCATGATGGAGTGAATATCACGTCAATAAAGACAACCACCAAATACCAAGCTCATCCCCCTAACAATGCTAGGCCCTGTGACTCATAAGAATCCTCCAAGTCAATGATCACAAGCCACTAGAAAACAAGCCCCTCAACTACCAAGACACAGCAATCAAACCAGGTTCCCCAACTACCGGAATACACAAAGGTACCCAGTATTGGACGTTTGGGAAGTCGAGTAAAAATCATATAATAATACCTTCGATATTCTCCTCATTCTGCGAGACACTCGCACCAGTATCAAAATCCAAAAGTCCTCAAAGACATATCTGATCAAATTAGAACATCACCGAAGAACTAGCAATACTATCTAAGAATCCACTTAGTCTACCATTATCATTATCTCAATATCATATCCCCTCATAGTCAATCCTCGAATCAGATCATAATCCCAACACATGGGTCAACACTAATCAACGCCGTCGGAAGATGGCAAGGATTGTGTGAACCACTCTGGATCAGATCCACAAACCTTAAACCAAACAAGGACCAGGGTTGTAGACCTTCACCCGAGTAGAACCGCTCTCCTTACACAATCCGGCGAACAAGACAGATAATGGGATATCAACTAAACTAGAACACCATCTAAAAAGAAGGGTCACAGGTCAAGAGTCCAATGGGTGATACTGTCGAAAAGGCAAGGATTGCGTGAACCACTCTGGATCAGATCCACAACCCTTAAACCAAATAAGGACCAGGGTTGCAGACCATCACCCGAGTAGAACCGCTTTCCTTACACAATCCGGCGGACAAGGCATGTCGAGATGCTAGGCGACTAATCTAGTCGGGAGTCTACCTAGCAGGCAATGAGATCAGGGATGCTATACCAAGAAGAACATGCATGAGTTCAGTCCCGCAAACCAAAGGAATGGTTCTGCCCAATCCTTCAAAACAAATTCCCAACCGGGAATTTTGGAAAAATCCGGCAGAGTCTTCTCTGTAATCTGGACGGGAGCACCCTACGAATTGGGGCTAAAATTCACTCGGCGCAACCTGCCGCAGAATCGCAGACTGAGAACACTAAGTCTCAGCTACCAGCAGTACTACGATACGTATTGGGAACAAGTGGATAGCCGAGAACACTAAGCCCCGGCCTCCAGCAGCGCTACGAGGCGTATTGGGAAATCAATCGAACCCGAGACCACTAATGTCTCGGCCTCCAGCAGCAGTACAATGCGTACTGGGCGCCAAGCCAACATGCATAATAATAAAATAACCGCCTCGTAGGGCGCACCACAACACATGTCTATAGTTCTAACCCAAGCACAATCACAGCCACATGAGTATTTCGCCAAGCCGTTACCCGACCGTGAGTCGGATACGGGGCACATGGGGACAATCCGTACAAGTGAGTCGTGCTCGTGTCCTCGGAGGTGTGGATGACCCATCCGAGTCGTCCGATACGGTCTATCCCAGTATCGGACCAAGCTAGTCTAGGTTATCATGGAAGTTCTACTGCTAAGCTACACTACTCATGATTATAAAATTTTACAATAAATTTAATACAATAAAATCTAGGAGAGATAGCAAGAGCCGCCGATGAGCAAGGGATACTTGCCTAGAGGGCTCGGCTAGGTAAGCAAGTCTTCGGCGATCTGGATCCAAGCTAGCACGTCCATCGAGGTCCTCAGAACAAATAATAAACAATTATTAGAATTAAATAATAAAATAATAACATGAAGCACGGAGAATGGAAGGAGGCTATACCGTGTGGGTCCCACAAGCAGCGCAGGGATCGGGCACTGAAACCGAGGTACGCGGATCGATACGGACACGTAAACTGAGACGTGTACGCATATCGAGACACGCACAAGAATCGAGATAGCACGAATATCGAGATGAACGGGAAACACGTGCACATAAATCGAGACATGCACATAAATCAAGGAAATCACGAATATCAAGATAGCGCACAAATTAATGCGACATGCACATCGAGACGGCACAAAGACCAATACGGCACGAAAATCGGAGCGAACACGTAAATCGGTGCGTGCACGCAAACCGAGATGACATAAGATACAACATGACACACAAATCGATACGGCATACAAATCAAGGTGCGCACGCAAATCGATGCGGTACGGAGATCAAAGTGGCACACAACTGAGGCGACACGCAAATTGGTACGAGTACGCGAATCGGAGCAGCACGAAAACCGAGATGGGCATAAAGGTCGAGACACAAAAAACGAGACAACACGCAAACCAATGGGGCATGGTACCGGAGGTAGCACGGGGCTCGAGGCGTCCCGCTGCCCAAGGCAGCACGTGAATCGAGTGTGTGCGAAAACCAAGAAGGCGCACACAAATCGAGCAGCGTGCTGCTCGAGGCAGTACGTGCATCGAAGCACGTGGCCCGAAGAGCATGCAGCCCGAGGCTGGCTCGCTGCTCGAGCAGCCCGGGGCTCGAGGCATCCCGTCGTTCGAGGCGGTGCTGGCTCGGGCGCGGCAACGGCACGGCGGTGGTGTTGGCCGTCGGGGAAAAGAGGAAAGGAAGGGGCGGAGGAGATCGGGGCTCACCGGGGCTCGGCCAAGTCGGGTCGAGGCTCCCAGCGGCGGAGGGAGGACGGCAGCGGCGGCGGCACTCACGACGGAGGCAGCACGGCGGCCGAAGGGGAGATGAAGGGGCGAAGGGGCGCTGGTCGCCATCAGGGAGCTCCGCCAGGTCGAGGCGGCTCGTCGACGACAGAGGAGAAGACAGCGAAGGAGGGACGAGGGCGGTGGAGCTCGGCCGTGGCGACGGCGGTGCCGGTGGCGTCCATGGGGGCTCGACCAGGCGAAGGAGAAGGGAAGAGGGGGAAAGTGGTGGTGGCGCTGAAGATGACAATGATGGTGGCAGCGGTGGTCGCAGAGGAGGGGGCCGCGCTGGAGGGTGGTGGCGGGTGGCGGTCGCGGCCATGGAGGCGATGGAGATGATGGAGACGACGATGATGATGGTTTTGGCAGCGCTGGAAGTAGTGGTGGCGATGATGGCAGCCGTCGAAGGAGGCGGGGGCAACGTCGGTGGTGAGGGTGGTCGCCATGGTGGTGGTGGCTAACGGAGAGCTCGGGGAAGAAAGGGAAAGGGGGCTGGCTTCTCCAGCAAGGGAGAGAAGAGAGAAAGAGAGAATGAGTGAGAGAGAGGGGTGGGGTTAGGTTTAGATATTTTATGGAGGAGGGGTAGCTAGGTAATTTAACAACAACAATAATAATAATAATAATAATGACGATAAAATTACCTCCAAGAAAATAATAAAAATTTCAAGAATACCCCAAAAATTAAAATCCTCCAAATACAATAATACGGTCAAATACGTACTTCAAAATAGGAATATTACATACATGCCTTTGTAATCTTATGTTTATTATCAATAAAGACTTTAATTTTGTCTTAATGCTTGTGTTGTCTTGTATATTCAATATTTCTGCTTGGGACTTTTGTACGACGATCTCATCGCAAGCTATTGTAAGCGGTCGTTGTAAAACTGCCTTACATGAGCACAATATAGGCTCGTGCGGTATTATACCTTAGTGAGGACAATCGGTCCTACGGTACCGGAGTGTGACAGAGGATTATAAAATAGCCCTAGTCTCAGCCGCAGGTAGACATGCGGTACTCACCGTACGATTTGATATGCTCGAGCGCACCATGAAGGAGACGAGCAAGAGGATGGATCGTATTGTTCAGGCAGTACAGGGGACGCAGGCGGCCATGGGCGATCAGCTTTCGAGGATGATAGTTATTATGTATTCTTACAACTCTACACTGCTAGCCATAGAGCAGACGCTTCCTGATCGTACGTCGACATCGACACTGTCTGTATCGGTTCACTTCCTCCTCTTACTACTATTGATGAATCATCATCGATGACACTGACACCGGAGCAGTATAGTTTTATTTTGTCCCGGATGCAGGACCGTACTCCTCCTTCTCTTCTTATTGACTAGCCATAGTCCTTTATTGGATATATTATTATGTGTTGTGTTGTGGTTTGTTGACCCATTCTTGGGTCTTTATGTATTTATTTTATATATTTAGTGACAGTATGTGTTATGTTGACCCATTGTCGGAACATTATTGGACAAACTCTTTTTATAGTCGTTTGGTAGTAGATTTGTCTCCACCCAGCTATATTATGTCTTTCTTATTGTTTGATTTTGTTTATTTGATTATTGGTAGTGTATTTTCATCCTTCATCTCTATATTGTTTTACCGATGTTGAATGTTCCACCGAAGGGGTCGATGAACCCAGGAAATTCTATGGAGGGTTGATCTAGGTCTACTATTTGTAAACTGTAATTTAAACTGCAGGTAGATTCTGGATGGAAAATAAGCAAACAAAATTATTTTTTAATTTTTTTTTTTTGCAGTTTAGTGACGTTTAACGACGAGGACAGACGTCGCTAAAATGTATATCTGAACTTCGCTAGCCTGTATCACAGACGTCGAAAATAATTACTAGACGTAGCTAATTTGCTGACATGGCAAACTTTGCCATATCCGTAAAATAGTCACTAACGTCGCAAATTACGTCACTAACTACTGAACTATCGACGACATTTAGCAATGAAAACATACGTCGCTGACTAGCAACGTCTCGTCGATAAACCTCGCTATCTACTAAAAAAATAGCGACGTCAACACATCGCTAACATATTTCGCAATAGCGACATTTTTTGTGTTAGCGACTAGGAAATACGAGACAGAGAAGTTTCATCGCTAAATTCGTCGCTAATTTTGAATATCGATGTTTTCGTACACTTTAGCGTTATTTTTAGACATCGCTAAAGTGACTTATTTTAGTAGTGCCTTATCCATCAAAATCTACCAGAGAGAGATCAAAGGAGAGAGTTCTCAAAGTTTGCTACTTTCAAATAAGAGAAAGAAGGGATTGATGACTATTTCGAAGAGAGATCGTTTAGGGGAGATTATCTGTAACTCATTCTCGTAATCTAGTCTTCGATAAACTCTTATAATCTATTTTCATTCTTTTGAATAGTTATGGTTATCCGGTTGGATAGTGGAAAGTTTATAGAGGATGTAATATTTTATTTGAAGGCATTTTTCATGGACTCAAATCATCTGTGGTTCTTCGCTCAAGAATATTTCACGTCAAAAAATGACTGTTTGCCGTTTGGCTTTCTTTGTGATTTTGGCAAGTTATTTTTTTCTTCGGTTCTAATCTCTTGGTTTGGTGGAACGATTTCCACCTTTCATTCTCAATAGTAATCGTCTACTTTTTTCACGAATTTGTACGATAATAGCACATTTCATTAAGAAAACTTAGTACAAGCATAAATATATTAATTTCCTCAAGTAAAGTAGGAAAACCAAAAATCAAATCATTGTTTTTTCTTCATCTATAGGTGCTCCTTGAGACATCTCAATTTGCTGAATAAAAGTTGTTGAATAAGTTTAATACAAGAGAGCTAAATTTGTTGAATATGATTTGGACTTCACAAGCTGTTGGCGATTTGGTCCCAGCATAATGGTGCTTGTGTTCAATCATGGCTATAAGAGTAATACAACGTGGTTCAGTTCAGCTCTTTGGAAGGAAAAAAGAAAAGAATATATATATATATATATATATATATATATATATATATATATATATATATATATATATATATATATATTGAAACAAACCCCCTTTTATTGACTAAAACAGAAATGAGGTTCGGGTACAATAGAAGGCAGCACTTGCCAATTCAAAAAAACAACTCCTACTGATGAGAACATTTGATTGAAGCCTTTGCAAACTGTCTTCTAATCTCCATAAGCAACTGATCTTCCGAGAATCTGTAATTTTCATACCTCCATTTATTGCGGTTTTTCCACAAAACCCATATGATCGCTCCGACGTAAATCTGCCTCTTGTGAAGATTCCTTCCTCGCCACCAGTTGTGCAGACGATGAATTAACAACATTCCCCTGCCTCTGATCTGCACGTCAAGTTGCATCGATCTCCAAATCCCCTTGGCCAACTCTCCATCATGAAAGATATGCTCCATAGTTTCCACCGAACCCAGCGAACAACAATGGCATTTAGAAGCCATACTGAATCCCATTTTAGTTATCTGATCATCTGTTGGAAGCTTACCAAGTAATACCCTCCACATTAAAATCGACCATTTATATGGGATACAGCTACCCCATATATGAACAAACGATGGTAGAATTGGCCTGTGTGTTCGAGAAATGTCCCACGCAGACGCTAATGAATATATATATATATATAGAGAGAGAGAGAGAGAGAGTATAAGGAAGGTGATGTGCTACCTTATGGGTGGTGGTTATGTATATATATAGCTAATGAATATATATATATATATATATATATATATATATATATATATATATATATATATATATATATATATATAAGTGTGAAGAAGTTGTGCCAATGAATTATAGCAAAAAGTAAAAAATAATAACAACAAAGCCTTTCTCCTAAATTGAATCATTATAGTAATCAAATAACATGTTGATTCCACATAACTATTGTTATCACCATCGTTCTTTTTAGATTTTGGAGATTGGTTTTGACATTTTAAACATTCTTTACATTAGTGATGAATGCAATTTTCATATAGAAAAACTTGATATTTCATCATAATCTATCTTACTCATGATATTTTTTAATATAAAATTTTTTTTTAGACAAATTGAGGAAGAGGTACTTGCGAGTCTTCTTGGTTTTTAATAACCCTGAAAATAATGGTAGGTAGTTGGTATTACGGACAGCTTCCCCTTCATCCTAGGTAGAGCTTTCTTGTGTTGTTGTTATAACCACATCCTGCAGCTCCTTGAGCATTAGTCCTAGTAACGTGTTTTGAAATTAAAAAAAAGATAATATTTTGTAGCCAAAGATCTATTCAGGACTTCGTTTATTAACAAATTTATAAAGGAGAAAATAATTAGGATTTGTGTATTTTGTTGGTGTTTTTGCCTTTTGTAACACCTAGTTTTCCAGATGAGGGTAATTTTGAACTTTTGTAAAATTATATCATTTTACTTTAATAATAATAATTTATGGTGAATTTTTTAATTAATTTTAAAAATTGTCTAAACTAGTGCTTGTGATTTTGATGTTGTTAGTGTAACCTTGGAACGACTTAGCCTAGAGACTAATCATGACCTTCGAGACCTAGCTAACATGTTTGGGATAGTAGTTGGACCCTAATCTAGTTAGGAATGACTTAAAAACTAAGTGGAGATTGGAATTAAGTAGCTAGTTTGGGCCTTTAGCTTAAGGGCTAATTTTTACCACCTAGAAGAGGGTTTGGGCCATTGTGACTTAACCAAACTCTAGCCCACCATAGATGGCCGACCCTAATAGCCAATAACAGCCCCTCACCCTTATATAAGTCATCATTAGCCCCCTTCCCTCATCCTTCACTAAAACCCTAACCCTAGCTTAGGTGTTCTTCCCCAAATTTTCCCCATTCTTCAAATCAACTCCAAATTCATCCAAACAAATTGCAAACTACTCCCGTTGAGTAGAGGAGGTCTCTATTGGCTAGCTAGGAAGGATTTGGAGCAATTTGACCATTGGATTTGGTGGAAAAGCTTGCAAGAGAATTTTTATTGGGATTCCAACTCACAATTGGTAAAAGCCTCTAAACCTATTAAATTTCTGATTTCTTGTTGTAAATGCATCCATTTAGGGTCCCCCTAGCCCTAGGAATGATTTGGGTCCAATTTGAATCCTTTTGGGGTGCGTATCGCAAGAGTATCGGATACGCGTCTCAAGTGTTCGATGAAATGCCGCATAGGATATTTTGTTCATCAATTTTTAAACTAATTATATATTTAGATAGCCTATTAGATGTAGATTACATGTGTAAGGGACGGAGTTGATTTCGGAATGGTTTGATATGATTTATTGGACACTCGACACACCACTTTTTCACTTCCTAGCAATTGGATTGGATAGGCCACACGACTGACCATTGACCATAGGCTTGGGGCTTTGAGCCATGGCTAAATCGAGCCATGACAGCCCCTGTATTTTTCTCATGTGCAGTCGAGCTTGTTCAAGCCTGCACACTATTAGGCATGCCACTGAAATTATTCTGTCACACACGCATTCATGTTAACCTACATTAACCCCACATTGCATATCCTTCATTGCAAGTTGCAGTCCACAGTTCCTTTACTACAAAGGAATGTTCAGCATACCACTTAGATATTCTACATCTACATTACCGGTTTTAAACACCTCGACTCCTTAACCCCCTGTAAACCCCTAAATTATCCTGCATATTGGTCATCACTGCATTAACTAATTGCATTTTACACTGCACTTACATATACTAATGCATATTGCATGCCTACAATGTATTTCACTCCATTCACTACATGTACCCTACATCACTGATACAAACATGTATCAGTGATGCCCTTAATTATTCCCTACACCCAAGAGACACCACTACAACATTTTATGACCATGTCTTGCCCCCAATTTGGTATACTATATATTGTATTGAAATCATTAACCCCACATTGCATACCCCTTGCATCCATGTCACTACATTTAGCCACTAATGTATTCTCTGCATTTTACTCCATTGCATTGCCTGACCCCATTTACAGCATCTTAATCCTTTAATTCATCTATTTTCCTTTCATAATTAGATGTCTTGCACCCTTGTCTCGCATATTTATCCACTGTATTTTCATATCCTACAATCAGTACTTGATCTTCACCACATTCACATTGTCCTACACATGTCAGAATAATGCTACACATTGTGTTTTGTTTGGGGTTTGAAGTTGAAGACTCAGGATTTGAATGCAGTATCAGTCATTCCATATGTGTTCAGTCCTCTGTTCCTTAGTTAACATCTCCTTAATCCATGATCAGTCACCCATATGAGTGTCCTGTATACTATGTGTTCAGTCCTTTGAACATCTGCTAATCAGTCCTAAATCCTAATGCATGTATCAGTCTCCATTACTCTTCTTATCCAGTCATTAACCTATATTGTCCAGTCCCTATCTCTACATGGTAATAGCTAATGGATAGGGATAGGCTCAGGGATGGAATATCTCAATTCCTATAAGTTCAGACCATAATGCTTTAGATATCAATTTTCCCTTTTTTTGTCTATCAGTCTTCATTATTTGGTCCAGTCCTTAATGTCCACTGACCAGTCCATGTCTTGGTATCACTTGACTGATACTCTAAATTCGAGTATCAGTCCTTGGTTGGGTTGGTGGCAACCCATATTATTCTTCCTCTTGATTCAGTTTCCCTTGTATCGTTTCCTTGGGTATTAGTTATGAGTCTAGAGTCAACCCAGTGTCTGTCCATGTTAGTGCTAGTTCAGGTATTGAACTTTAGGTTCTGTCCATTATGTATGTTTCAGACCATAGGTTGGTTTTGGTTTTAAAACGGTTTTAAATGGTTATAGCTACATTAATATCCTTTTCCTGAGAATGGTGCACTCTGATTTCACACATTGATCATTGTTCTCAGGTTCCTGAGAACCTGAGTATAGGTTTCAGTTGTTAAGTTTTAGGTTCAGTATTTTCAATCTGAGTTTGTGATGGACTGAATTTTGACACTGCCACTTGTTTCTCAGGTTTCCTGAGAAACTTATTGCTGTGTATCAGCCCTGACATGTGTATCAGCCTTTGTACTTCAAATGTTCAGTCCCCAACCTATCTATAGTATCAATCCTTATATCCTAAATTTTGTGTGTGTGTGAGTAGCTAGAGTTGTTTGAGAGTGAGTGTCTTGAAGTGTCATGTGATAGGTTAGTAGAGTGAGTGCACCTCAGTTGCACTGAGGTGCCCAGGCCAGTGTGGCAATGGCTTGGCCTGGCTTTTGTATTGTAGCAGCAAGTAGCAGCTGCATTAGCACTGAGGGCATCCTTGGCCCTGCATTTGCAGTGACCAGGGGCAGGACACTTTGCTTGCTGCCTTGTTTTGCCTGCTTGGAAAGCAAGCAGCAGCAGCAAGCCTTAGCAATGCAGCAGACCATGCTTGCCCTGCGTTGCAGTTGCAACAGCAGGCATGCTTTGCCCTGCCTCGGCTTTGCATTGCAATGGCTTGGCATGGCAAGGTGTGGGCTAGAGGGTTCAGCCCAGGATGATCATGTTCCTGTAGGTAACATATGGCTTGGGCCAATGGTAGGAAGCTAAGGATATGGGTTTGGTGTATGGGATTTTGTAAGAGTGAGGTTAGTTCATGTTGGAGTTTGGAAAGAGAGTGAGTGTTAGAGTAGTGTGTTAGGATATCATGTATCCTAGGTTAGTCTCAAATGTTGAGAGGGGAATATATGTTAGAGAGTTTAATAAGTTAATATGCTAGCATGTGAGGATGTGAGTTGGTTAGGATATTAAGTTGTGAAAATTAGTTAGTTAGATGGGTGTGTTAGTGTATGAATAGTAGAATGTTAGATAGGAAGTCAATGTATCCTTAGAGTGTGTGTGTGGTAGAGGATATATCTATGTGTATTAAATTGGTATTTACCTATTAGCCTAGCAGGATGGTTAGACCTATAGCAATATATGGATAGATGTGTGCATGGGTACAGGGTAATGGGTATATTGGTATGAGCTTATATCTATGTATATATATTATGGTGCATAGCATAATGTATTAGCTAGAGGTATCTAATATTATCTAGGATAACTTGGTATGACCTAGTATAGACTAGAATACCTTGGTAAGGCAAGGTATGGATCCAAAAACCTAGGAATGATCTAGAATTGACTCATTCGACCAGTTTGACCTAGTTTGACCTTGACAATTGACCAGGTTTAACATAGAGTTGACTTTGACCTAGATTGGCCTAGAAATCATGTAGATGCATCATAAACTTCATCTGTCTTATTTTAAACACATTATAACCTGTACTGCTCTATTTAGGACATTGTGACTCCGGTGCAGACATCTGACATTACAATACTCTTTTCAGAGTACCAGGCGAGTACATTCTCTGATAGTTCTCTCATTTAATTGTCAATTACTGTACTTCAGTTATAGTTAGTTTTATTTGATTCTCTATTACAACACGTATGGATATTTCTGGATTCATGTATGCGACACACATCCCTTACTTATCTGGCCTCTATTACTGGAATCACTGGAATCATTCCAGAATCTATTTCTGGAATCATCATATTTTGGCTGGACTCATTTTGATTCTCGTGTCGAATTCTGGATTCATTTGTATTGCGGGGCGGGGAAATATTGAGTAAGACATTTAGACATACCCCAAATCTGGAATCTCCCAACTAGAATCTACTGGAAGCATAGCCATCTCTCGCCTGATCAGTGAGAGATGCGCCTGATTACCTACAGCCGTTTACATGTCGATCTCAGTATTTTAAAACACACTATTAGAGTATAGCTGGTCTCTCCTGGATTCTTGATCACTACCTAGAATCATCTTGTACTGGATTCATCTTGTATTAGATTCATCTCGTACTGGATTTATAATAGTTTTACACTCGTTTTACATTTACTGCCTGGACTTATTATGTTACTATAGTTCAGCTAGATTTATTTTACAGTCTTCATTACCATCAGTCTTCTCTTGTTTTAGTTACTTTACTTTCCTTGTATCTTACTGCTTCTCTATATTATCATCTAAATATAAACTGCCATATTCATCAATAAAACTGCCTATAACTGCTTTATAGTTCTATGTCATTACTTGGGTTTTCTTGATGAGTTGTACTCGTTCCTGTCCTGACTGGACCTGTTGTAAATTTTACAGATGATTGCCCTGAGGACACATGCCCTACATATTACTGACCAGGAGATGGCTTAGCTACCTATGGCCCCGACACTCAGAAGTGATCGGGAGATTAGCTAGTAGTTTTGTTTAGCTTTCATGTTTTAGAACTGGAGTTGTATATAAGTTGAGATTTGTAGTTGAGATTGTTTGAGATTATATCATTAGTTGTTGGTTTTATTTCTGTTATTAGTCTTAGTTTTAATCTTTTGTGCTTTCATATCGTGCTTAGACTGTGATTGAGATTACATTATATCCATACTTGTCCTCCATTCGGAGTTGATATTTTGACAAGTACATTATATAATTGCGTGACTGGTTGGTTAGATAGTGACCTAGAACAACATTCTACCGCCGACACTGCGGCGTAGGCTGGGCATTGTTACATGCTCGTACCCTCACAGTGGGTGCAGGTCATGACACACTTTTAGTGGTGGCCCATGCAGGTCGAGAGTCGCATTAGTGCGATATCGTGGTAGTACGGTGACTTAGTTGTACTGCCGCGAGCCTGCGATAGGATTGAGAGATAGGCTTAAACGGAGAGGCGCTCAATCACAGTTAGGAAAAAATTCTATTTCAATTCATACCATCTATACATCTTGCTGATTGTCTTCCTTGAAATTAACTGTCCTCCCTGGATTTATCGCTTCTATCTCAGTATTGATTTCTTGTTTGATCTGTGTCTCCAGGATGGTTAAGACAAGATCACATCGCCCAGGACCGGGGGACGCTGCAGAGGGGTCTGCCACATATCACCTTCAGCATCCAGTTCCTGGTATCGCAGCCCCAGTCATGCCAGCTGGGGTGGGTGTCTCAGCAGCTTTCGAAGGAGCACCTCCACCGGCTGGGAGGCAGAGTCCGGTGCTTTTCGAGATCCTTCCACCGCAGCAGTCTCCACTTGCGAGGATGGTAGATGCTGCTCATCTATTCTCTTTTGTGGAGAGGATTCTGGCGTCTCATCAGCAGCAGCAGTAGCGACAGGCTACTGATTTCCGTCAGGGGATTGACGAGGCCCATCAGCTAGTTCGTACTACTGTGGAGATGGTGACTGCTCAGGGGAAGCAGCAGCAGCCTCGTCGGAAGGAAAAGGATATACAGGACTTTTAGAAGATGCATCCCAGAGAGTTCCTGGGCACAGAAGGTATTCATTATGCAGACGACTGGATAAAGCATATCGAGGAGATATTCAGGCTGGCAGAGATACCAGATCGACTCCATATCGAAGCGGCGGGCAGTCAGATGCAGGACTTAGCCCGTACGTGGTACCAGACAGAACCCAGGATGGGAGTTGAGGGCCAGACTTGGGCCCAGTTTAAGGAACTGTTCAAGGAGCAGTTCTTTCCTGATGTGGCCTTAGGAGGCATAGAGGCACAGTTTGAGGGTCTGGTTCAGGGGAACCAGACGGTAGCTGAGTACGCCGGGGAGTTTTGTCGATTGGCCCGGTTCATAGATGACTTGACTGAGAAGACAAAGGCGAGGAAGTTTCGCCGAGGCTTGATTAGGGAGGTTAGGTCGCTAACTAAGAGCGACCGGAACGCTACCTTTGCGGAGATATTTTTTGGGGCTATGGCAGTGGAGGACGACTTGGGGTTAAAGCTGAAGAGGGGTCGTGACTTCCAGAGTGGTAGCAGCAGCGGAGGCCAGGCCAAGAGGCCTCACGTTCAGATTCAGCAGACCCGGGCACCAGTGATGGTTCAGCAGGTACAGCATCAGTATCGGGGTCAGGACCCGAAGACGATCAGTTGTTCTTACTGCAGGAAGTTGGAACACACCAGGGAGCAGTATAGGAAGAGGCTGAAGGTTTGCTATTCCTGTGGGTCTGAAGCCCACCAGAAGATAGATTGTCTCTTTGCACCTCCTTTTGAGGGAGCTAGGCCACCTGTAGCTCAGCACCAGAGGGGTGGAGCTTTTGCGATGGCGGTCGAGGAGACCGACGCTGCAGGTGATGGGTTAGCAGGTTTGTCCTTCTCATTCTTCTTCTCCACTTTTCTGTATGATTCTATTAGTAACTGCCAGGATATCATTTATGATTTGCTAGATAGTGTAGCTACACTGTTCGAGACCGTGAAACCATGACCAGTAGGACTGTGTTGTGTGTTATCTTTGACTTTGATTTGCTGGGGTTTTGACCTAGTAGGGATACGATCATCTTAATTTCGAGGACAAAATTTTTCTAAGGGGGTAGGATTGTAACACCCAGTTTTCCAGATAAGGGTAATTTTAAACTTTTGTAAAATTATATCATTTTACTTTAATAATAATAATTTATGGTGAATTTTTTAATTAATTTTAAAAATTGTCTAAACTAGTGCTTGTGATTTTGATGTTGTTAGTGTAACCTTAGAACGACTTCGCCTAGAGACTAATCATGACCTTGGAGACCTAGCTAACATGTTTGGGATAGTAGTTGGACCCTAATCTAGTTAGGAATGACTTAAAAACTAAGTGTAGATTGGAATTAAGTAGCTAGTTTGGGCCTTTAGCTTAAGGGCTAGTTTTTACCAACTAGAAGAGGGTTTGGGCCATTGTGACTTAACCAAACTCTAGCCCACCATAGATGGCCGACCCTAACAGCCAATAACATCCCCTCACCCTTACATAAGTCATCATTATCCCCCTTCCCTCATCCTTCACTAAAACCCTAACCCTAGCTTTGGTGTTCTTCCCCAAGTTTTTTCCATTCCTCAAATCAACTCCAAATTCATCCAAACAAATTGCAAACTACTTCCCTTGAGTAGAGGAGGTCTCTATTGGCTAGCTAGGAAGGATTTGGAGCAATTTGACCATTGGATTTGGTGGGAAAGCTTGCAAGAGGATTTTTATTGGGATTCCAACTCCCAATTGGTAAGAGCCTCTAAACCTATTAAATTTCTGATTTCTTGTTGTAAATGCATCCATTTAGGGTCCTCCTAGCCCTAGGAATGATTTGGGTCCAATTCGAATCCATTTAGGGTGTGTATCGCAAGAGGATCGGATACGCGTCTCAAGTGTTCTATGAAATGCCGTATAGGATATTTTGTTCATCAATTTCTAAACTAATTATATATTTAGATAGCCTATTAGATGTAGATTACAAGTGTAAGGGACTGAGTTGATTTCGGAATGGTTTGATATAGTTTATTGGACACGGGGACACGCGGGTTACTCCGTGCGGGCACTGTAGCAGTCCCCTGCTACTGCTGTCCTCGTGCACACTCGACACACCACTTTTTCACTCCCAAGCAATTCGATTAGATAGGCCACACGACTGACTATTGACCATAGGCTTGGGGCTTTGAGCCATGGCCAAATCGAGCCATGACAGCCCCTGTATTTTTCTCCTGTACAGTCGAGCTTGTTCAAGCCTGCACACTATTAAGTATGCCACTGAAATTGTTCTGTCACACACGCATTCATGTTCACCTACATTAACCCCATATTGCATATCCTTCATTGCAAGTTGCAATCCACAGTTCCTTTACTACAAAGAAATGTTCAGCATACCACTTAGATGTTCTGCATCTACATTACCTGTTTTAAACACCTTGACTCCTTAACCCCCTGTAAACCCCTAAATTATCCTGCATATTGGTCGTCACTACATTAACTAATTGCATTTTACACTGCACTTACATATACCAATGCATATTGCATGCCTACAATGCATTTCACTCCATTCACTACATGTACCCTACATCACTGATACAAACATATATCAGTGATGCCCTTAATTATTCCCTGCACCCAAGAGACACCACTACAACATTTTATGACCTTTCTTTCAATTGATACACTGCATTAGACCATGTCTTGCCCCCAATTTGGCATACTATATATTGTATTGAAATCATTAACCCCATATTGCATACCCCTTGCATCTATGTCACTACATTTAGCCACTAATGCATTCTCTGCATTTTACTCTATTGCATTGCCTGACCCCTTTTACAGCATCTTAATCCTTTAATTCATCTATTTTCATTTCATAATTAGATGTCCTGCACCCTTGTCTCTCATATGTATCCACTGTATTTTCATATCCTACAATCACTTGATCTTTACCACATTCACATTATCCTACACATGTCAAAATAATGCAACACATTGTGTTTTGTTTGGGGTTTGAAGTTGAAGGCTCAGGATTTGAATACAGTATCAGTCATCCCATATGTGTTCAGTCCTCTGTTCCTTAGTTAACAGCTCCTTAATCCATGATCAGTCACCCATATGAGTGTCCTGTATACTATGGGTTCAGTCCTTTGAACATCTGCTAATCAGTCCTAAATCCTAATGCATGTATCAGTCTCCATTACTCTTCTTATCCAGTCATTAACCTATATTGTCCAGTCCCTATCTCTACATGGTAATAGCTAATGGATAGGGATATGCTCAGGGATGGAATATCTCAATTCCTATAAGTTCAGACCATAATGCCTTAGATATCAATTTTCCCCTTTTTTTGTGTATCAGTCTTCATTATTTGGTCCAGTCCTTGATGTCCACTGACCAGTCCATGTCTTGGTATCACTTGACTGATACTCTAAATTCAAGTATTAGTCCTTGGTTGGGTTGGTGGCAACCCACATTATTCTTTCTCTTGATTCAGTTTCCCTTGTATCGTTTCCTTGGGTATTAGTTATGAGTCTAGAGTCAACCCAGTGTCTGTCCATGTTAGTGCTAGTTCAGGTATTGAACTTTAGGTTCTGTCCATTATGTATGTTTCAGACCATGGGTTGGTTTTGGTTTTAAAACAGTTTTGAATGGTTATAGCTACATTAATTTCCTTTCCCTGAGAATGGTGCACTCTGATTTCACACATTGATCATTGTTCTCAGGTTCCTGAGAACCTGAGTATAGGTTTCAGTTTTTAAGTTTTGGGTTCAGTATTTTCAATCTGAGTTTGTGAGGGACTGAATTTTGACACTGTCACTTGTTTCTCTGGTTTCCTGAGAAACTCATTGCTGTGTATCAGCCCTGACATGTGTATCAGCCTTTGTACTTCAAATGTTCAGTCCCCAACCTATCTATAGTATCAGTCCTAGTATCCTAAATTTTGTATGTGTGTGAGTAGCTAGAGTTGTTTGAGAGTGAGTGTCTTGAAGTGTCATGTGATAGATTAGTAGAGTGAGTGCACCTCAGTTGCACTGAGGTGCCCAGGCCAGTATTGCAATGGCTTGGGCTGGCTTTTGCATTATAGCAGCAAGTAGCAGCTGCATTAGCACTGAGGGCATCCTTGGCCCTGCATTTGTAGTGACTAGTGGCAGGACATTTTGCTTGCTGCCTTGTTTTGCCTGCTTGGAAAGCAAGCAACAGCAGCAAGCCTTAGTAATGCAGCAGGCCATGCTTGCCCTGCATTGCAGTTGCAGCAGCAGGCATGCTTTGCCCTGCCTTGGCTTTGCATTGCAATGGCCTGGCATGGCAAGGTGTGGGCTAGAGGGTTCAGCCCAGGATGATCATGTTCCTGTAGGTAACATAGGGCTTGGGCCAATGGTAGGAAGCTAAGGATATGGGTTTGGTGTATGGGATTTTGTAAGAGTGAGGTTAGTTCATGTTAGAGTTTGGAAAGAGAGTGAGTGTTAGAGTAGTGTGTTAGGATATCTTGTATCCTAGGTTAGTCTCAAATGTTGAGAGGGGAATATATGTTAGGGAGTTTAATAAGTTAATATGCTAGCATGTGAGGATGTGAGTTGGTTAGGATATTGAGTTATGGAAATTAGTTAGTTAGATGGGTGTGTTAGTGTATGAATAGTAGAATGTTAGATAGGAAGTCAATGTATCATTAGAGTGTGTGTGTGGTAGAGGATATATCTATGTGTATTAAATTGGTATTTACCTATTAGCCTAGCAGGATGGTTAGACCTATAGAAATATATGGATAGATGTGTGCATGGGCACAGGGTAATGGGTATATTGGTATGAGCTTATATCTATGTATATATATTATGGTGCATAGCATAATGTATTAGCTAGAGGTATCTAATATTATCTAGGATAACTTGGTATGACCTAGTATAGACTAGAATACCTTGGTAAGGCAAGGTATGGATCCAAAAACCTAGGAATGATCTAGAATTGACTCATTCGACCAGTTTGACCTAGTTTGACCTTGACAATTGACCAGGTTTGACTTAGAGTTGACTTTGACCTAGATTGGCCTAGAAATCATGTAGATGCATCATAAACTTCATCTGTCTTATTTTAAACACATTATAACCTGTAATGCTCTATTTAGGACATTGTGACTCCGGTGGAGACATCTGACATTATAATACTCTTTTCAGAGTATCAGGCGAGTACATTCTCTGATAGTTCTCTCATTTAATCGTCAATTACTGTACTTCAGTTATAGTTAGTTTTATGTGATTCTCTGTTACAATACGTATGGATATTTCTGGATTCATGTATGCGACACACATCCCTTACTTATCTGGCCTCTATTACTGGAATCACTGAAATCATTCCGAAATCTATTTCTAGAATCATCATATTTTGGCTGGACTTATCTCGATTCTCGTGTCGAATTCTAGATTCATTTGTATTACGGGGCGGGGAAATATTGAGTAAGATATGTAGACATACCCCAAATCTGGAATCTTCCAACTGGAATCTATTGGAAGTATAGCCATCTCTTGCCTGATCAGTGAGAGATGTGCCTGATTACCTACAGCCGTTTATATGTCGATCTCGGTATTTTAAAACACACTGTTAGAGTATAGCTGGTCTCTCCTGGATTCTTGATCACTACCTAGAATCATCTTGTACTGGATTCATCTTGTATTAGATTTATCTCGTACTGGATTTATAGTAGTTTTACACTCGTTTTACATTTACTGCCTGGACTTATTATGTTACTATAGTTCAGCTAGATTTATTTTACAGTCTTCATTGCCATCATTCTTCTCTTGTTTTAGTTACTTTACTTTCCTTGTATCTTACTACTTCTCTATATTATCACCTAAATATAAACTGCCATATTCATCAATAAAACTGCCTATAACTGCTTTATAGTTCTCTGTCATTAATTAGGTTTTCTTGATGAATTGTACTCGTTCCTGTCCTGACTGAACCTGTTGTAAATTTTACAGATGATTGCCCTGAGGACACATCCCTACATATTACTGACCAGGAGATGGCTTAGCTACCTATGGCCCCGACACTCAGGAGTGATTGGGAGATTAGCTAGTTGTTTTGTTTAGCTTTCATGTTTTAGAACTGGAGTTGTATATAAGTTGAGATTTGTAGTTGAGATTGTTTGAGATTATATTATTAGTTGTTGGTTTTATTTCTGTTATTAGTCTTAGTTTTAATCTTCTGTGCTATCATATTGTGCTTAGACTGTGATTGAGATTACATTATATCCATACTAGTCCTCCGTTCGGAGTTGATATTTTGACAAGTACATTATATAATTGTATGATTGATTGGTTAGATAGTGACCTAGAACAGCGTTCTATCGTCGACACTGCGGCGTAGGCTGGGCGTTGTTACGTGCTCGTACCCTCACAGTGGGTGTGGGTCAGGACACGTTTAGACTAGGAAAGATAGTCCACCAAATGGTAAGTATCTCAATATAATGCTTTGCTTGTGTTGAGGTATGCATATGAGGTGTGGCAAGGCACAAGTGGGTGCCATGTGGGAGTATTTTTCTAGAAGGAAAAATAATTAATTCCAACAAGGAAGCAAGTTAATTTTTGTCGTTCGAACTCGGACTCGGACACAGACTCCAGGATGTCTCATACATGCAAGGACAAGCTCGGAGGGGTAGTCGTGGACTGGCATACGACTATGCTGATTGTGGGACGATCTAAAATATCAAACTCTATTTTAGAGTATTGGTATTTTAGTCCCACATCGGATAGGAGAAAAGGTGAAGTCTCAGTACACTCTATAAATAGAGCCCCCGGCCTTCTTTGTGAGATGCACCAAGTAGAAAGCAAAGGCAGCCCCTTGAGTCCAGGAAACCCATTCGAGTCACAAAAAGTTGACTTGTGAGCGTTTCAAAAGTTCTTTCGAACTTGCTGGTTCTTGGGTGCAGATAATAGTAGGGAGAATCTTGCTTTGCGCAACGGTGATGGTTATTACCCCAGCAGAGTTGCGTCTTCTTCACCTCTGTCTTACAATGAGACGGAGTCTTCAGCTCTGTCTCACAAAGAGACAAAGTCTTCGTTCTTCCATCTAAGATCTGTTTCAGAAATAACAATCTCAAATCAAGATATAGATCTGATGGAGAACAACCATGCAAATCATTTCGACACATGTTTTAACAAATTTGAGAAGTATGAAGGGAGCATTACAACGTCTGGAAGATAAAGGTCAGCATTAATCTTCAACTCGTGAGCATAGAATATGTGTTGACAGATCCTAAGTCTTTGATTTCAGAAGGTGAAACTGCTCGAAGGGTCACTGAGGCTACTACACTGCGATCCAAGTAGAGGAGAGATAACAAACCCTGTAAGTTGCTTATTGTAGAAGCATAGAATTTCAGGACCAGAAATCCTATGCGCCTAACATCACATGCGCCAGGGAGCTCAGATAAAGTACTTGGCACAGCAAAGCATAGACATTAAAATAAGACTTTTATTTTCATATGAAAGTTTGTTACATGTCTTAAAAAGAGTTGTACAAAGGAAAATTTCTACAAAAAAAAGACCCTAAGTCTACAGCTAGGCACAGCAACCACCATGCGCTCTCAAACAGGCGCATCCCGCCATGCGCTCCCCAGCCAGGTGCATCCCTTCAGCAGCTCAGTTATGTGTCGTCCTTCAGCGCCCCACAGGTGCATCGTGAAGTCTCAGCATATGTATTTATTGAGCAGAACGAGGGTGGGCAACCAACCCTCTAGCGGGAGGAAGAGCCCTCCGCAATTGATCTGCGGCAAAAGAAGGCTTTCAACACAACTAGAGTGGGCAACACCCACTCTGACAGAAGAAAGAGCCTCCAAAGTCGCAGTACCGCAATTCAGATCTGCGGCTCTTCTAGCATAACGGAGACGAGGCTCAAGAATCCCGATCTTTGGATGTAACAGGCACCTTCTTCCAGCCTCAGAAGCCCTCGACTCCGACTTTTGGATGTAACAGTCACCTTCTAGTACATCAATGAAGACAATACGTCGCATCTTCACCCTCGGGAGCATCTCATCAACAGAATGTGCTCGAGCAAACAAGATTATTTTGGGAGTACGTGAGAGAACGAGAAGCAAACCCTCTCCATGCTACTATTTATAGGCCGGAAAAATCAAACCCATGCGCCAAGTGGCTGGCTCTCCGAATCCCATGCAATAAATTTGCATTAATGGTGACGAATCTGACGCTTTGAATTCAGCCAAATCAAGAACGGCTATTTAAAGCACTCGAAGAACGTAACAGTCGGGCCCATAAAGACATGTCATGCAAAGTGGATGCGCCGGCCAGACCGTACATCGTACTGACGCACCCAGCTCCCATCAACCTCATAAGGATGCGCCCCCATGCGTCCCCATGCGCTTAGTGGAATATCGATCGATGCGCCCACTCAACAACCCAGCACCTGTCAAGAACATTAAATGCTGAAGTCTGACAGAGTTGGCAGCACGTCCCCCGAGGACAGAACAGTTGACAACTTTTTCAGAAAACGAAGCGTCGCCAACGTCAGCACCATCATTACTCTCCTCCGGCGGTTACAAGCCACGTGGCCGCCCAACCATTTCGCATGCGCCTCCGCAGCCATGTGCCTAAATCTCTGCATGCACCTCAAAAGCCGTACGCCTCAGACTTTTTCTCTGATCCCTGAAGACAGAAGTAAAGTCACTACTGAAGCCCCGCATGTGCCTCAAAAGCCATGTACCTCGACTGGTTCGTGACTCCTAAAGGTTACGAGCCAAAGCCTCCTCATGCGCCCAATCCCAGGCGCATCCTATCAGATCACTCACCACCAAATCCGAGATCTTCGAGCCATGGACCTACGACACGCGTCCTTTGACTTGATTCAGCCTATGAAGGGGTGCTAATCACCCAAGATCTCAGCAACTGAAAGATCTTCTCCGTTGCTACGTGTCAGCTCTGCCGCAGCCCACGACAGCAACAAGAAGAGTTCAACTCCTCAATCAAGGCGCATCGCCTATGCGCCTCCATCAGCAACCACTACGTGGGGTCCCCACGTACAGACGCATCCTACATGCGCGTATGAGCAACCAGCCTTCAAAACTATAAATAGAGGGATCATCTCCATCTGAGACATACACACACAGACAAAGACGTCATGCAATCATCAGCAACATATAGAGAGAGGCAGATACAGACACTCAACGTCTTCTTCCTCTCCGCAAGCTCCTGCACCTAGAGCAACCTACATCTTCAGAGAACCGAGAACCGTCGTCAGATCGTCAATGGAGTCAATGCATTATCACTCGCTCCATCGACACAAGGGACCCAGATTAAACAAAAGTGTACTCCTAGGACTACGTCTAAGTCCAATATTGTAACACTGTTCTGTTTGTATTGAAATTACATCAAAAGATTTTAATGGCAAACAAGCTGGCGACTCTGCTGGGGACCTCTTTCTCCTCCACCGAGAAAGCTGTGTCACAATTCGACGACGTAAAGGTGGGCTCCTCCCACAAGACGCTGGTCGTACACCTCAATCAATAGGCGTATGAGGAGTTCATCTCTGAAGGCAGCGCGAGTCCTTCGAAGCGGCTGACGAAGCCGAAGAAGACTCGCTAGGTCTGGGTGCGCAAGGTCGACGCCTCTGGCACCACCACCGAAGGGGATGCACCAATGCAGCCATCCCTTCCTGCTGACGTCCTCAGTAACCAAGATGCGCCTATTGGAGCAGCGTATCTCTCGGGGAAACGTACGGCTGACCACATTCCCCAGCCATCTTCCTCTCAGGTGAGGAAGATGCGTCAATGGAGCAGGGGCGCAGCTAATGCCCCGTGCATCACCTCTGATGCGCCACATAAGGTCTCTGTCTTTGACAGACTCACTCGCTGTAGTGGTGAGGAGAATTTGGACTCTGAGTACTACGCGCCCCAGTGGGCTAGTACGAAGAAGTCCAAGGCAGCACAGGCCATGTGCCTCAAACGTGCAATGCCGGCAGCAAACCAGAAGCATGCGCTCACAATCAGGCGCGCTGCTGATGGTAAGCTGTACAAGGTCGACTCGGGTTCTTCTGTGTCGGAAAAGAGTCGACCTTCAAAGTTCTTGTCTCACTTGGGCATATCTGTTGCGTTCGCAACCGAGTCGAGCAAGGCAAACCCTGTGGTCTTGAACTCCCGTGCCTCCTCTGGTTGTGCGTTTGAGGTTCGTTCAAGTCACTGTAAATGTTGTTCCCCCACTACTGATCTGAGCACCTGTTTGGTATTGGATCAGGGGGCGCAGCATTCACTTGACCACCCCGGCGTTTGGCCTTGCCATGCACCTGATGGGGGTGCGAAGGTAGCACTCTCCTCCAACGATCTTCGTAACGTGATCACTCATAAACGCCGGTCAGGAGAGTCGACTGTCAAGCACAATGCGCCCCTCACAGGGAATGCCTGTGCCATAGTCACCATCAACTATTGTTGCAAAATAGCAGTCCCGCCACCAAGACAGTCGGTGTTCCAGCGGCTGCAATCACGAACACCTCTCCGACGTTGCCTCGGGAAGAAAGTGTCAATTGAAGAGGAACCAGAGGTTACTTCATGCAAAGTGATCTCTAATTCCTTGTCAATCCGAAAGGCGACCAGCTATTCCTCGTCCTCGTCCAAGAGTCAGCCGAGGAGAACCAAGACAACTGTTCCGTCCTCTGGAGTGTTCGAAGGCACTCGGGGGAGAAGGAAGATCCTGGAGAAAGCTGGGGGTAGTCAAGCCCTTGTTGATCCTCCTTCTGAAGACGAAGATACCCTATAGAGCACAACTGGGATTGAAGTCAACCTTCCGGATGTTGCCGGGGGTGGTCTAGCCCCTGTGAAGCTGCGTCTCGAAGACGAAGAAGTCCTCCAAGACAAAACTGGGGGTAATCAGGCCCTCGCGGATACTTCTCCCGAAAATGAGGGTGTCCTCCAAAACACAGCTGGGGGTAGCCAGGCCGAAACTCCAGGAGAGGCAACTCCCCTACAAGAGAGCGAGGCTGAGAGTGAAGCCTCAACTGATCCATCCGACTCCAGCCGTGTCATGACGGTATACATGACTGGGGGTAAAACCGAGCCCGATGCGCCGCCAGCAGACCTTGTCCAGCGCATGGATACCCTGGAGGGTGGACTCAAAACCCTCTCTGCCTCCATGCAAACACTGACTCAAGCAGTGTTCGAGATACGGTCAATTTTGGCCAGGGCACCTTCTACCGGTCCTGACCCAGGGGCCAATGGAGAATCAAGTGTACCCCTTCAACGGGTATCCTTGGATACGGATCGCCGTGAAGCACCTCGTACGTCGGAGCCATCAAATGCTCAACTCCAGGCTGTACCACCTTCCCCGACTCCCAGTTCTACGGAAGACGTGGTGGAGATGATCAGGGACTTGCGCGAACGCTTTGAGTCCAAGAACAGGCAAGAGGAGCGCCAGAAGATGGGGATCCCCCAACCCTATCCCCTCGAACGGAACAAAGTGGTTTATCCTCCTAAATATAAACCACAAACTTTAATGCCGTATGATGGGAAAGACTCTCCGTATCGCTATCTGACGTACTTCCAGTCCCAAACGGGACATCTTCCGAAGGAGGACGTACTACTTACCAGCATATTTGTCGGGGCACTGAAAGGAGTGGCGTACGACTGGTACTGTAGCCTCCCCGATAACTCTATATCTTCTTTCGACGACTTGACGCGTCTCTTTTTCGACCTTTTCTACAATAGCGGGAAGGACATGACAATGGCGTCCCTCATAAAGATACGCCAGAAGGAGAAGAAAACAGTTCGAGTATTCATCGAACGCTTCCGACAGGCCTGCTTCAGACTACCCCCGGGCATGCCAGAACATGCACTCCTCTCCTCCAGCAGCATGAACATGTTGCCTGCAGTCAAACTCTGGCTGAACTCCACTCCTCCTCCCGACTGGAGTTCCTTGATCATCGAAGCCGAAGCAGCAAAAAAGAAGGCGTTCAATGCTCGCCTTCTGGGAGTTAGTTTCCCTGCCTTCGAGGACAAGGGGAAACGGCCTGCAGCCAACAACCCTGGACGAGAGACGAAGGGGAAACAGGCATTGACTGTCAATGCCTCCAAAGGTGCATCAGCACCCACTCAAAAAGCCTCCACTTGCGCCAAGGCCAAAGGAGGTTTATTCTTTCAACGATGAAGACACCCTGCAACTCTTTGAGATACTAAAGCAGGGTGACAAGATCAAATTGCCGGACCCGAAGCATCCTGACGAGGTTGGGAAAGTGGACAATCCGAGGTACTGTCACTACCATCGATTTGTCGGACATCCAACCAAGGACTGCTACGTCCTCAAAAACTTCATCCAGCGCATGATCAATGCGGATGTTATCTCCGTCGACTATGAGGAGAAAACAGTCTCGGCCAATCTGGTGTCACTCCAATTTGGCACCTTACCGCCGACCACAACACAAGATGGCGTCGTCCCCATCCCTAAGGCAACAATGGAGGTGGTTAACTTACCACCTACTCGTGACAACGTGAGTGGACTCACCCCGCTCACCACATCTCGGGGAGAGATCTTATGGGTTCACCCTGATCTCGTCTCCGAGGTTACTCAACCGGAGGTATGCTCTGCCTCCAAAATCAAAGACAGGAAGATCAAGTCTTACCGCATGGTCTCTTCCTCTACAGAAGAGGCTCTTCCTGTACAAACCCGTTCGCAGTTGAACGTCCAACCCGACGAAGCTGTCGTCGAGGTGGTGCCTCCCCGCACTGCCCCTGCTGCCGAAGAAGGGGTCCGTCCAAGCCTCCAGCAGCCAATAAGCAGAAGCATATAGAGGTCCATTTCGACAAACCTCTGCGAAAGGAGAATGCTTCGGGGCTAGCCAAGCCCCACAACTTCAACATACTGGCATAACTTGCCAATACTCCTGCCTGCCTATCTCTGTTTGAGCTTCTTCGCCTTTCCAAGGATACTCGTGAAGCTCTCTGTGAAGCCCTGAAGGATGCTGAGTCCTTCATCAGTCAGGTCAAGTAGCCTAAAGATCTCTCGACTACATGTGTGCATTATTATTGTGCGGATGAAGTTATCCCCAACATAACCTTCACCCAACAAGACATGCTGCTCAAGCACAACCGACACAACAGGCCTCTGTATTATACAGGGTATATCGGTTCCGTCAAGGTGAAGCAGATTCAGATCGATCCGGGGTCTTCCCTCAGCATCATTCCGAAGATGCTGCTCTCAACACTGGGGATCCCAATGTACTGACTGGCGCCTTCCAACACAATAATCAGTGGCTTCAATGCCAGCAAGAGTGAGCCGCTGGACAAAATATGGCTGAAGTGCCATATTGGTAACCTCAGAACTGAGGTCAGTTGCTATGTCGTGGACGTCGATGTCAACTACAACCTCCTACTGGGTCGTCCGTGGCTGCATGAGTACATGGTGGTACCTTCTGCACTCCACCAATGTATGAAATATGTGTCCACTAATGACATCATCCAGATGGAGTTCGCAGACATCGACCCGTTTAAGGGGGTTGAAGCCTAATTCACTGATTCCAACTTGTACAAATCACCTGACGAGGAGGAAGCCAATGATGCTGACGATGAAGCAAAAACGGCAGCAGAGCCTGACATGGAGCCAGAGATGATGCCTGACGCTCCTTTAAAAATTCGACTCAAAGGAAAGCCGCCTCAGATGTTGCCTCCCATGAACATCAAGCTACCTGGAAAATCACCAACTGCTCTAGGTAAAACGCCTACTGAAGCTCCCTTGAAGATACAGCTCAAGAGAAAGCCGCCTCAAACATTGGCTCCCCTTGTGGCAAAACTACAGGGGAAGGCACCTATCACCGAAGGCGCAGTTGAGGCACCTCCGACGGTGCGTCTTAAGGGCAAGCCGCCGCGATCATCTGTCTCATCCAAGCTGCCGGAGAAGGCCCACATAGCCCTCTCAGACCCCAAGATCAAAGCTGTGGTGGACTCTCCCGATCCAATTACAGTACTCACAGATGAAGAGCTAGGAGAATATATCTCTGCTGATGTAGATGCACCCTCTCTGGATAATGTAATTCCGTGGGACAAAATCTCGTATTTCATCAATAATAGAGTGTCTTTTAATTATTCTAGTCTTCCATATTGGAATACCATGTATACATTAGATAATGCTCTACGGTCGTTGCAAACACAAATAACGACCGTCTATCATGTAAATCGAGTAGTCCCGTCCCAAGGGGTCTGTTTTGTAGTCCTACAGTAGAATCGAGATGAAGAATCCATCATTTTTGGCAAAGTCGAGCGTCATCAAGACCTTCCTCCACTCGAGCCAGAACCAGATACCGACAGAATACAAGTCTATCGGTACACAGACAAGGCAAAGTACCTCATCCAAAAGATGGGTTACGATCTAAAAAGCAACAAAGGCCTGAACTACGGTAAGGGTCGACGTCTTCCTCTCCGGCTTCCAACACCTAAAGAAAAGTTGCAGGACTACTATCATCGAACTCGACAGGGGGTGGGCTATGTCACGCCGCCGTCAACTCCAGAGAACTCGGAGGTGGAAGAAGCAGAGCATTCTCACTCGTCCGAAGCATCAACTTGGGATTCTGATACCAGTATCTGATCAGTCTTCAAGAAAGTGCTATCAGCCAATATGACATCTACACAATCTCAAGAAGATGAAGGCGAAGACCAAACGCCAGAATTCTTCGAAGAAAAACCATGGGCTCAACGCCTAGGAGAACAATGGGAGTCTCGTTTTGAATTACGTGAACCCCCAACCAAAGACGAAGTCGAGCAGATCGACCTTGGGGATGGATCTTCTTCCAAACCCATCTTCATCAGCAAAAGCCTAAAAGGAGAAGATCGGGAATCTTTAATCCAGCTGGCTAAAGAATATATCGATGTCTTCGCCTGGAGCTACGAAGATATGCCGGAACTTGATCTCCAAATTATGATGCATAGGCTTAACATCTTACCTGATGCCAAGCCTATAAAGCAACAACAGCGATGTTTTCGTCCCGACATCATGAACACTTTCGATCATGAAGTAGATAAACTCCTGACCAGCAGGTTCATCCGTGAGGAACAACATCCGGATTGGGTGGCCAACGTCGTCCCAGTCACCAAGAAGAACGGGAAGATACGGGTCTGTATCGACTTCAGGGATCTCAACGCTGCTTGCCCGAAGGACGAATTCCTACTACTAATCACCGACGTGATAATCCACAACACATGTGGCTTCGAACGCATGTCTTTCATGGACGGGTATTCGGGCTACAACCAGATCAAGATGTTCCCCGATGACGCAAAATACACGTCATTCAGGACACCGAAGGGGGTCTTCTGCTACACAGTGATGCCTTTCAGCTTGAAGAACGCTGGTACAATATACCAACGAGCTATGAGCACCATCTTCTGTCAACATCTTTGTAAAACAGTTGAATGCTATGTTGATGACATCGCAGTTAAGAGCCGTCACAAAGGAGATCACCTACGAGACCTTAAGACAGTCTTCGATCTCATGCGAGCGCATCAACTCAAGATAAACCCTGCTAAATCCTTCCTTGGGATTTCTAGAAAAAAGTTCTTGGGCTTCATTATCATGGCGAAAGGCATTTATGTCGATCCTGAGAAGACCAAAGCCATCCTTGACATGGACCCTCCGAAGAACCTCCGAGAACTTCGAGGCCTGCAGGGGCGTCTGGCATACATTTGGAGGTTTATAGCAAACCTTTTCGAAAAATGTCAACCCTTCACCCAGCTCATGAAGAAGGGAGTCTCTTACGTCTGGACAGAGGAATGCCAAAAAGCTTTTGACGACATCAAGGCTTACTTGACGAGCCCGCCAGTCCTGGTGGCACCCGTCGCCGGCAAACCATTTCTTCTCTATGTCCGTGCCATGGATCATTCCCTCGGCGCTCTGCTTGCTCAGAACAGCGACACAGGCTATGAGCAAGCTATCTACTACCTCAGTAGAATACTGATCGGGGCCGAACACCGGTACAACCCAGTTGAAAAAGAGTGTTTGGCCTTGGTATTTGCCATCCAGAAGACTCGCCATTATGTCTCAGGCCAGACGATTCATGTCATCTCCCGAGTCAATCCACTCAGAGTTCTCATGACGAAGCCAGGGTCATTATACTCCCGGCTAGCTACATGGGCGATTCTGCTAACACCATACAACATGGTGTTCGTTCCACAAAAAACCGTCAAGGGTCAGGCTCTGGCCGACTTTTTAGCTGCACACCCCATCCCAGAATCCTCAAGACTCTATGAAGACATCCCGGATGAGGTCCAAGAATCTAACATCACCGAAGAAAGCTCCGTCTGACGGATGTTTTTCGATGGCGCTTCAAGAACAGGCCCCAAAGGCCAAATCATCGCAGGAGTGGGGGTATTCCTAGTCTCCCCCGATCAGCTGGTCATACAGCTTGCCTACTCTCTTTCAAAACCGTGCTCCAACAATATTGCCGAGTACAATACGCTCATCATGGGGTTCCAGCTAGCGCAACAACTGGGGGTGGATCATCTGGAAGCCTACGGCGACTCAAAACTCGTCGTTAATCAGGTCAGAGGGCAATACGAAGTTCGCCATGAATATCTGATTCCTTACCATGAGGTTGCATTGAACATCATTTCAACCTTCACCAAGTTCTTCAATGAACATGTACCTCATTTACAAAATCTGGAGGCTGACGCTCTGGCTGGCGTCGCAGCCTCATTAGCAGCATCCTTCGGGACTCAACACTACGTTACGGTAGTTGGTCGAGACTTAGTCTGTCCCAAGAACAACCTATGCTCACAAATTGCCTATAGTGTGTCAAAGAGTGCTGGTGTTAATGTCCGAGACTGGAGATTCCCGTTCATCGACTTCGCTGTCTACGAAATTCTCCCGGAGGACTCGAAAGAAGCCGTCTCAGTCAGGAGACGCTCCCTTCGATTCTACTACGATACAGCTACTAAAATGTTGTACCGACGCTCCTACGATGGACTTCTCCTTCGATGTTTATCCAACGAAGAAGCAGCCGAAGCCCTTCGAGAAGCTCACGATGGAACCTGCGGGGCCCATCAACCGGGACCTAAGTTGTAGGATCGACTATGACTCATGGGCTACTACTGGCCAACCATGGCAGCCGATGCTGTCGACTACGCTAAAAAGTGCCATACGTGCCAGCTTCACGCTGACTTCATCCATACACCGTCAGAACCACTACATCCTATGGTCGCCTCCTGGCCCTTCGAAGCCTGGGGCATGGACATTGTAGGACCGATCACCCCTCCGTCATCGAGGGGACACCGCTTCATCCTAGCCATCACCGACTACTTCTCCAAGTGGGCAGAAGCAGTTCCACTGGCAAAAATGAAGAGCTCTAGGGTGATCAGCTTCATCAAGCACCATGTCATCTACAGTTTTGGGATACCACGAAGGATTATCCACGATAACGGTCCTCAGTTCATCAGCCATATTTGTCACGACCCGCTCCCAATTTTGGGATATGAGTACGTGGCCAAGTCCAACCTACGCCGCAGCATCGACGGAAGTACGCTATCTATGATAACAATGGTCCACAACAAGCACAACATGCATATATATCATCCACAACTAAGCCAGCAAAAATCACTAAAATATCCAATAGTCTCAATATTATAAATATGAAAAATCCACTACAACTCAGAAAGTCTCGGGAACAAACCCGGATAACAGAAAATAAAATAGACAACTAACTCCATAACTATAACTACTAACTAATGCGAATCCATAAGGAAGAAAATATGTTAATTCGCATCAGTGATGGAACCGGGTACGCCAGTGACGTCAGTGTCTCCAACATACTCACCATAAACCTCTGGACAGATCACGTCGTCTACAACTGAAAAATGGTTATCCAGTCAGGATTGGAACAAGTACAAGTCTAACCACCATGATACAAGTACAGTATAAAGTAATAAAACACTAAACATGGAAAGTAATGATCAAGGGAAACAATGAACAATATGAACAAGAAATCATGAGATGGAAGAAACTGATAAGGAAAGTAACAAGCATAAAAAGTAAAAAGACTCATGTAAACACTTGTAGTGCACGTGTCGTGAGAAGTACAACGTTCCTACACATGGACGACTTGGGCGAACGATGAGGTTATAAGGTCCGCCCCCATAAACGGGAGAGTTGCCAACAATACGATCTGGTCTTTGTCCACGTGCCTAGTAATTGTACCCCTCCAATATCCATACCTCACAATCATGAAAATACGGTCACGAGAACGACCCCGATAACAATGAGAAAACATGAACAATATTCAATCACTCAACTCTCGTGTGTGTAACAGTCAAGACACGGAAGATAGCATGTATAAGTAAAATACGACAATATAAAGTAAATGCACATGAAGCATCAACAAGTACTTGCCTCGGTTTGATTTGAAGTTGACTGGCGTGATATGATCATGTCGACACGAAAATAGTCTCAGAAGTCAAACAACGCAAGATGATTTCAATTGATGAGACGGACCTCTAAAATAAAAACAAAAGAATAAAATATTTTGGAAAATTTTATAGAAAAATATATGATGTGTACTTTTTCATCAGCGTTTCGAAACTTCAAACGGATCGTGATTCTGATTCCTGGTTCTCCCGAAATCTCGAAAACACCGAAACGTGTCAAATTTCGGACAACTGACACTCCACGAATTTTCCAGAAAATTAGGTTAAAATTATTTGAAAATAAATTTTATATTCAGAAAATATACCTCGAGACGGTTTCAACAAAAAAAACTAGAGGTCAAACGGAGTCCGGAGTTGGAAGTTATGGCCCTTCGAAGTTGGTAAAACATTTGAAAAGGAAGGCTGAATTTATGACGAATTTGGGGTAATTATGACGAAAAAAGAGAGAAATTTTGGAAAAGAAGGTATGAGAGATGATTTTATTTTATAGGTTCAATATATATAGATAATGGAAAGCAATTAGTGAATTAGGATATGATTAGAACTCAATCAATAAAGATATGATTCAGATTACCAACAAATTTGGATAGGAATATGATTAGTTCAAATACGAAATAATTTATCTAATACTAGATATGATTCAAATAGGATTAGGATTTCTAACACAAGTCTCTCCATAAATTTAAATCAAATAAATTATTTAAATCCAAATCATATGAATTCAAATCCAAATCAAATTCAACATAATAACTTTAAGATAAATTAAATGTTTATCAAAGCAATTTAAATCATATAATAGATAAATCGTTAAATCAAATAATATTTCAAGATTAGATAATTCCTAATGCCACAATTAGTCACCATAAGTATTTTAAATAATGTTTGATGTTATCAAATAAGGTAAAATATATTTTATAAATCTAAATCTTATTCAAAATAAGTTACTAAATCTTTTTATTGCTCCAAAAATAATCATGATTTTCAAACCATTTTTGAAACCGATATTTTTTTTGAAAATCCAAACATAATAATAAATAAGTTTATAATTTCAATAATAAAATTTCTAGAACAAATATTTATTAAAACTAAATAGTACTTTCAAACCGTTAATTACAAACTACATTTTGAAACGCAGAAAAAAATAGTAAATATCTTTTACAAAGTTTCAAAAAATAAATTACTTTCAAACAATAAAATAAAATATAAAAAAAATTGAGAAACAAGGGTTATAAATCTACCCACTTTAGAAAAAATTTGTCCTCAAAATTTAAGGATGACAGGAAAAATAGGCTTGGTTGGTCAGGTAAAAAGATAGAAAAATTTTAAAAGGAATAATGATCAATGAGATAAAAATAATATTTTGTTTCTTAATAAGAAGATTGATCAAGAAGGATGGAAGAATGTAGTCAATGGATATAGTTCGGAGGAGTATTACCTACATGACATCTAAGTTATCACTCATCAATCTTATAAATTCGTATCCTCAAGAATATTTTAAAAAAATCCTCAAATTCAATCATATTTTTTTTAAAATCGCTAACTCAATTTAATACCGTGATGTAGCAATCATGAATATCATCTTATCAAATTCACAACCCTTAATCCAACTTGATAAATATCTTCAAAATCTAACTTCACAAAACTTTAAATTCCTCAATTTTATTTTAAATTCAAAATTCAATATTTTCATAATCTCCTCAAAAATTTAAATTCCATAAATTTTCAAATCATACCTCAATTTTATTAAAATTATTTCCTTTAAAAATTAAATATTCGACCTTATCAATAATTCATCGATCATATAGAAATTTAAACCTCAGAATACCAAAAGCTAAAAATTTTATCTTCAACAATAACCAACAATTTATCAATCGAGAATTCTATCCATCTATGATTAGAGTCGTTTATCAAATCACAATTTCAACTTCATCAAATAGGGCATCTCAAAATTCAACGAATATCACCACCTTAATCATGTAGCCTATGTAACAACCTTAAATACCCATACAATCAATTCAAAATAATTCTATGGGTTACCCACGGTGTACCTAGTCCTAGGCCTAGTCATTTTTTAAAAATCAAATCAACCTAATTGTGAATGAGCATGCTAATCGCAGGCTTGCAGTAGTACGACTAATATAGGTACTACCACAAGTTCGCATAATTTTACGAAAATGGACCTGCATGGGCCATCATAAAAACTTGTCACGACCCGTACCCAATTTTGGGATATGAGTACGTGGCCAAGTCCAGCCTACGCCGCAGCATCGACGGTAGTACGCTGTCTATAATAACAATGGTCCACAACAAGCACAACACGCATATATATCATCCACAACTAAGCCAGCAAAAATCACTAAAATATCCAATAGTCTCAATATTATAAATATGAAAAATCCACTACAACTCAGAAAGTCTCGGGAACAAACCCGGATAACAGAAAATAAAATAGACAACTAACTACATAACTATAACTACTAACTAATGTGAATCCATAAGAAATAAAATATGCTAATTCACATCAGTGCTGGAACCGGGTACGCCAGTGACGTCAGTGTCTCCAACATACTCACCGTAAACCTCTGGACAGATCACGTCATCTATAACTGAAAAATGGTTATCCAGTCAGGATTGGAACAAGTACAAGTCTAACCACTATGATACAAGTACAATATAAAGTAATAAAACACTAAACATGGAAAGTAATGATCAAGGGAAACAATGAACAATATGAACAAGAAATCATAAGATGGAAGAAACTGATAAGGAAAGTAACAAGCATAAAAAGTAAAGAGACTCATGTAAACACTTGTAGTGCACGTGTCGTGATAAGTACAACGTTCCTATACATGGACGGCTTGGGCGAACGATGAGGTTATAAGGCCCGTCCCTGTAAATGGGAGAGTTGCCAATAATATGATCTGGTCTTTGTCCACGTGCCTAGTAATTGTACCCCTCTAATATCCATACCTCACAATCAAGAAAACACGGTCACGAGAACGATCCCGATAACAATGAGAAAACATGAACAATATTCAATCACTCAACTCTCGTGTGTGTAAAAGTCAAGACACGGAAGATAGCATGTATAAGTGAAATATGACAATATAAAGTAAATGCACATGAAGCATCAACAAGTACTTGCCTCGGTTTGATTTGAAGTTGACTGGCGTGATATGATCATGTCAGCACGAAAATAGTCTCAGAAGTCAAACTACGCAAGATAATTTCAATTGATGAGACGGACCTCTAAAATAAAAACAATAAAATAAAATATTTTGGAAAATTGTATAGAAAAATATATATGATGTGTACTTTTTCATCAGCGTTTCGAAACTTCAAACGGATCGTGATTCCGATTCCTGGTTCTCCCGGAATCTCGAAACACCGAAACGTGTCAAATTTTGGACAAATGACACTCCACAAATTTTCTAGAAACTTAGGTTAAAATTATTTGAAAATAAATTTTATATTCAGAAAATATACCTCGAGATGGTTTCAACAAAAAAAACTGGAGGTCAAACGGAGTCCGGAGTTGGAAGTTATGGCCCTTCGAAGTTGGTAAAACATTTGAAAAGGAAGGCTGAATTTATGATGAATTTGGGGTAATTATGACAAAAAAAGAGAGAAATTTTGGAAAAGAAGGTATGAGAGATGATTTTATTTTATAGGTTCAATATATATAGATAATGGAAAGCAATTAGTGAATTAGGATATGATTAGAACTCAATCAATAAAGATATGATTCGGATTACCAACTAATTTGGATAGGAATATGATTAGTTCAAATAAGAAATAATCTATCTAATACTAGATATGATTCAAATAGGATTAGGATTTCTAACACAAGTCTCTCCATAAATTTAAATCAAATAAATTATTTAAATCCAAATCATATGAATTCAAATCCAAATCTAAATCCAAATCAAATTTAACATAATAACTTTAAGATAAATTTAATGTTTATCAAAGCAATTTAAATCATATAATAGATAAATCGTTAAATCAAATAATATTTCAAATCTAGATTAGATAATTCCTAATGCCACAATTAGTCACCATAAGTATTTTAAATAATGTTTGATGTTATCAAATAAGGTAAAATATATTTTATAAATCTAAATCTTATTCAAAATAAGTTACTAAATCTTTTTATTGCTCCAAAAATAATCATGATTTTCAAACCATTTTCGAAACCGATATTTTTTTTGAAAATCCAAACATAATAATAAATAAGTTTATAATTTCAATAATAAAATTTCTAGAACAAATATTTATTAAAACTAAATAGTACTTTCAAACCGTTAATTACAACTACATTTTGAAACGCAGAAAAAAATAGTAAATATCTTTTACAAAGTTTCAAAAAATAAATTACTTTCAAACACAATAAAATAAAATATAAAAAAAAAATTGAGAAACAAGGGATACAATATTTTCAGCAGATTCTTTGACAAGAATCGCATTCAAAATGTGGCATCAATCGCCTACAATTCGACAGCAAATGGACTGGCTGAAGCGTTTAACAAGACTATCGTCAGGCTACTCAAAAAGGTCGTGTCATCCAACAAACGCGACTGGGACGAAAAGCTCGACGAATGCCTTTGGGCCTACCGCACAACGGTACGGACCCCGACAGGCAACACACCATTCTCCCTGGTCTACGAGAGCGAAGTGATACTGTCTCTCGAAATCCAGATACCCTCACTCCGTGTAGCAATCACAAATCAACTCACAGAAGAAGACAATCAACGTCGCCGTCTGCGATAATTGGAGGCACTTAACGAAAAGCGTCTCCTAGCTCAACAACGCATCGAACTCTATCAAGCCCGTATATCACAGGCTTTCAACAAATAGGTCAAGCAGAGGTCTTTCCAAGTAGGCGACCTGTTTCTGGCAGTCAGAAGGCCGATGGTGTTGACTCACAAGACACCAAAAAAGTTCGAGCCTAAGTGGGAAGGACCTTTCATCATAGAGATGTTATACTCAAACGGTGCCTATCGTCTCGCCAAATCCAATGGAGACTTGATCATGATGCCCATCAATGGCAAGTTCCGAAAGAAGTACTACTCTTGACATCCTTAGACTTGTACTTCTATCTCCATCCAACAAGGGAGTCTCTGGACCCAATCATCAGGGCCCACGTACACCTCCTGCAAAATCTTACGCTTCTGGAACCCAGCTGTTCTATAGTGTCCTATTTCCAGTAGAGAGACAACCACGTCCACATTACCTCTGAGTTGTTCCCCTACACCCTGTAACACCCAGCTTTCCAGATGAGGGTAATTTTGAAATTTTGTAATTATAATTATTATTTCTTGATATATATATTTCATATTATGATTTTTAGTGATCTTTAATTATTTTTAAACTATTTAAATTCATTATTTGTGATTTTTGGTGTTTTGCTAGTGAAACAGTAGAGACTGCCTACCCTAGAGCCTAGCCATGTGATTAGGGTATTTTTTGATATTTTTAGGGTTATTTGAATTTATTAGAATTTATTTGAATTTATGGGAATTTTTAGAAATTATTTTGGAATTGTTTGAATGAGGGTTGACTAGGTTGACTTTGACTAGCTTTGACTTTGTGACCTAACCCTAGTTGAGTTGGACTTGGCTAGATATGAGACCTTAGGTTAAGTTAAGTTAACCATACTCTAGTTAGTAAAAACAATTAGGAATTTAGAGATTAGAATAGAAAGATTTTGACCACAAGTGATGACTTGTGATTTTTAAGTCATTGTTTTATGAGAAGGCCCATAGCCCATTAGACTCAACCCTAACCCTAACTATCACTTTATGGCCAGCCACATTGGGAACCGTACCCCTATTTATACTCACTTTCATTAGGGCTAGCCTCTTTTAGGAAAGAACAAGCTTAAGGAGGAGGTATTTTTCCAACTTTAGAAATTCATAGAAATTCTATTTTATCTCCTTTTTCCCTTAAATAAATTGCAATAGGTTCTAATTTAGGTATACTTGCTGTTCATGGAGGTCATTCTCAAATTTGTGATAATTTGGAGCTTTGGGATTAGCAAGAAGGATCCCCCATTTTGAAGCTTTCTTTGGAGAAGAACACCAATAGTTAACTTCTCATTCTATCCATGAAATTCTAGTTTTCTTGCATATTTGGACAGCCCTAGGAGTCTCCTAACTGTAGGAATTAGTTTCGTGTCTTGGTGGACCCATTTCGTGTCCGTATCGGATACGTATCCAATAGGATACCTAAGTGTTTATAGAAATGCCTCTAAGGAATTTATTTTGTTGTTTTAGAAATTTGTCTGAATAGGATTGTAGATCTAGGGTTGCTCTGTGATTTTTGTGTGGACACTTGGGTGTTTCGTGTCGTGTCGTGTCCACACGAGGGACACGAACACGCTGGATCTGGACTGTGTCAGTCCCCTGCTGCTCGTAGCCTCGTGCACGTGGGGCCGTGCTTGGACTGAGAGGAGGGGGCAGTGTCTGCGAACCTGTCCCCAAGCCTGTGTCCAGCGGCGTCGTATCGGACACGCTAGGACTCGCGTACTGGTCTTACACGCGTGCGCGTTCAGTTTGAATCACGTACTGATACGCGAGTCGTGTCCACTCTGGACACGAGGGTCGTGTCGTGTTGGGTCCTATGTGTAGCCTGACATGGGCTACACGTGGGTATGACCATGAGACCCCACGTGGCTTGTGTCATGTGTTTGGCATGCGTGCACGCGTGCACGACAATGTCTAGTGCACAATTCACGTGTTTGTGTGTGTTGTGATTTGGACACGACTTTGTCTAGTTTCTTGGACACAAATGTATGCCTGGACACGTACACGTATGTGACACTAATTACCAACCCACTGTTTGTGATTTTGTTGATTAATTAGATTCAAAATTATGAAATCCCCCAATTTCTGATACACCCTTTCACTGAATGATTTTCTGGGTATTTAGACTGCATTTTAATTAATTTAATGATGTTAAATGATTAAGTTTTGTTCACATACATATGTAATAGATGATGATCATGATAGGGTAGTGATTGCTTGGGTTTTAGTCTTCGAATTGCATTTTGAGCTATAGGTTTCATTAAACTGATACCCACAGCTCCTGATTTGATTTTTGGAATTGATTTTGATTCCTAGGCTGTTGTGATGTTAATTACCAAGAATTAATTCGTAGACATGTGTATTATATTGCTGAAATGATGATTTAGATTTTGTGTTTGAGAATTGGGCTTCAAATTTAATTTTTGGATATTGAATGGATACATGTGATAACTGGGATGTTTCACTGATTTAGAGTTGAATTTTAAACTCACATTAAACCTGATTTTATGATTCAAGTATAACACATGACCTGAGATTTATTGGCATGGCCTGCCTTGACTAGGCTTGGCCTAACTTGGCCTTGGTTGAGCTGAACATATCAACATGTTTCCAGTTTTCGCAGAAAACTGAGAATGTTGAACTATCAATTGCTATATATTTTCCTGAGAACTGAAAATTGTTTCATTCAAAGGGTTTGATTTGCATATAGATGTTGATTTTATTCCCAGTCAATGATTAGTTTTAGGTTCGATTATACACTGTACACATGTTTTCTCTTCACAGTTTTGTTAAACTGAATTTAAAAAGGGGAATGGGGATGTCGATTGTGGGCTTAGACTTTGAACTGCATTACTTGATTTCCTAAGTTTATCACCAATCAATGATTTTGAGATGATTCCTGAGATTTGCATACATATCTATTCACTGTATTCACATCACTGTCTTCCTAATTACTCTACACTGTTAGCTTCATTGACACTGCCATTGCCTAACACTCCCATGTATCCATGGTAACACACCACAGGAAAAACCTGAGAACTGAGTTCATTTCCATTCCTTCCTAGCTGGAATTATTCCTCTTTAACACTATCACTCACAAGTTCCATGTTAGCCAACTGATTTCCAGGTTTTTCCCAAACCTGAGACACCCTTAACCTGTACACTGTTTTCCTTTTTTTACTGAATGTTAAGTTAGGACTGAACTGTGAACTAAATTTGTGTTAACCTGTGTACACACTGCTTTAAACTCTCTACACACACAAGCTCCCATGTACTCATGCTAACACACACCAAGTCACTTGACACTTTGGCACACATGCTCTCATGACCACACACACACACACCTACACATGTAAACCTGAAACTGAGACACCCTATTGACACTCTAATTCACCTATACACCTTGTACATATATGACACCATGTCACACTCTTGCTTGACACTGAACACATTTACATGCTCTCCTCTATCTCTCTCTCTCTCTATATATATGTGGCTAAATGTGTTAATGCGATAAATAGAGATTTCCTATAGTTATATACATATATGTTATAGATGTATATGGGTACAAAGATATATAGCCTAGTGTTGAATTCTCTTTTCATGTACACCTACATGTTCACACACATACATAGCTTACATGTTAGTTCCTTCACTTTTTATATACATATAATATTGAAAATATATGAAAATAATGTGCCCTTGATGTGTGTTGTGATGGCTTGTATAGCCTTGGATTGGTATGTGTGAATGCTAGCCTAGGCTTGGTTAGGCCTAGTGAGACTTGTTAGACTTGTTGGGGCTAGGACTTGACCTAGTTGACCTAATTTGACTAGTTAGTTGACTAGAGTTGACCGAGTGTTACTTTACTCTAGTTTGACCTAGACAGGATGCAGATGCATAGTAGATTACATTTATTATCTCCTGTATACATTTGACTTGTGTTGCTCTAACTAGGAGTCAGCTACCTCATCTCGGACAATATATTTACTTCAGACATTCAGATACGAGACGAGTACATTCTCTGACCGTTTCATACTTGTCTGGATTTACATTCTTGCTCTAGATTACTGTACTTGATGCTGACACGATCGTTATCACAATTGGTACTATATGGATCTTCTTTTGAGATGTTATCTCCTTGTATTCACTAAATACATATTGTGATGTGCGTTTCACTTATATATTGTATTTATTGAATACCCTTATCATTGTACACTCATTGTGCATATTGTACTCTCATTATCACATTGAGCTATTGTACAAGCCATTGTACAGCCATTGTATAAGGTAACGTAACTGAATTGGATCCTTGTGTATTGATTGGGGAGGAGAGTAGAAATGGTTATGATCAATCCTATTGTATAAGAAATTGTATATGTCCATTGTACACCCACGTACAAAGGAGTCCTATTTTATTGTATAACCTAACCCGTTTACATAACCATATTGTGCTCTAAATCACATGTTGCTTACAGTTCTTACTTATCATATATAGATATTTTTATTATCGAATCTCTGCTGTTTTCATATACATTCTTCTTTCAGCATTTCCTGTACCTTACCTATTGCATGCTTTATATTTCCTAACATGATATGAACTGCGTGAGATATTTTGTGCTCGCTTCCGTCCTGACTGGACCTGTTGAAAATTTTACAGAGGATGATGAGGAACCCTGCACCCTTACTTGGAGCTTGCCTAGTTGACACTCGCGACCTGGACCCCTGGGGAGGTTCAGGCAGCTGCTCAGGATGATACCTTGTATAGTGTAGATAGCTTAGACTGTTCCTTATTTTCATGTTTAGCCGTTGTCTTTATTTTCAGAGTTGTATATTTTAGAGATGATGAGACTTTGTTATTTCTTTCTGCTGTACCTCAGTTGAGGATTTTTATCTATTTCCATCGTGCTACATTCCACCTTAGATTGTGATTGAGTTGTACCTCTATGTTGGCCTCCTTTTGGAGAGTATATTTCATGTTATGTAGTTATAGTTCATGACCTAGAACAGCATTCTACCGTCGATACTGCGACGTAGGCTGGGCGCTGTTACGTACTCGTACCCTCACGGTGGGTGCGGGTCGTGACACTTTTTTAGTGGTGGCCCATGCAGGTCGAATTTATGTAGTGTTTTCGAACTAGAGTATCACTACAGCCTGCAGTAGGATTAGGATATTTTAGAGGTACTCAATCACATTAGAAAAACTCTTAATCAGTTTTCTTTTGTCTAAAATTGTTGCTTATTAACTTCCCTTGAATATAACTGTCCTCCTTTGAATTTTCGCTTCATTCTCAGAAATTGCTTCTTGTTTTGATCTATTTTCATGATGGTTATGAAGACACAATCTCATCGCTTCGGTTCGGGGAATACTATCGAGAGGCTGACCACCTCTCGTCCTGTTCATCAGGGCCTCGAGACCGCAGCTCCTGTTGTGCCGACTCAGGTTGGCGTTTCTGCTACATTGGAGGTGCACCTCTGTCTGTACAGCGACATTTTCCGTCATTCCCGATTTCTCTCAGCAGCGGTTCATGCAGCATCAGCAGCAGACCAGGGGAAACCCGCAGGGCGAGCTATCGTCAGGACAGTCGAGGATGCACAGACCATTGGAGATCTTGCTACAAGTTCCGTTCTTCTCGATTCCATTCCCTAAGTTGTCTTTTAAACTACCTTGAAATCCGGTTCCATTTGTTCCTTATTGATTGATTAATTTTGTTATGTTGCTCTTTTGTTATGTTTGTTTTCTTTTTTTTCTTTTTGAGAAAATTATATGGGCTATCACCTTAGTTATGGAATCTAGAATCTTCGATGGTCGTGTTAGTTGGCATAGTGAGGACATGTAGTCGAATTTCGGATATATTTCTCGGGTATGGAATTTAAGGTTTTTGCCGTCGCATGCGGCAGTGCAAAAATTTTAAATACCATGAACCTAGAGGTACGTACCTTAGTCAAGGACTCTGTGATTATCGTAGCCTTGCTCACTAGCATGATGAAGACTCTGGACAACATGATTTTGGACAGACGCATATGATTAGCAGATTGTATCTTGAAGGATCTAAACATTATACCCTTTTGATTGTTATAAATGACTTAGGAGTAGGGATATTTTAGTTTTGTAGGGCTTATTCATAGGTAGTACCTTCATAGTATAATGATATGGTGACTTGTAGAGTGTCTGTACCCTAGAGGTGATAGTTAGCATTGGTGCTAGAATAGTAACCCATTGCAGATAATTCTCCTGTTATCTATAATACCAACCAGTTTACACATATAGGATGTTAGTATGCCATACAACCTTGATGATTATTTATTGTTTTCTTTATCCTTCCAGTGAGGCACCCAGTGACTAGAGCCTGTCCTTGAGTATAGTTGTAGTTTCACCTAAGACTAAGAGGTCTATATATATAGATGATATACTTAGGATATATGTGATGGATTGTTGTTCTTGAGCATATATATATATATATATATGTGGTATTTGGGATTGGTGTGCTTATCTTGTAGGTTTAGTTAAGGGTGACTTGATAGGATTGGGAAGTTAGAGCTAGCCTATTATAGAGTTTCCATTTTGCTAAATTCTAGTTGCCAACATCTAGATAGCTAGCATAGGTAAAATCCTAAGAAGTTGACCAGCTGATGACCAAGTACTAGGATGTTGAGGAAATTGACTAGTGATTGACCCTTGTCTATGTTTGACCTAGAAGGGGTGCGATCATCTTAATTTCGAGGATGAAGTTTTTATAAGGTGGGTAGGATTGTAACACCCAGCTTTCCAGATGAGGGTATTTTGAAATTTTGTAATTATAGTTATTATTTATTGATATTTATTTCATATTATGATTTTTAGTAATTTTTAATTATTTTTAAACTATTTAAATTCATTATTTGTGATTTTTGTTTTGCTAGTAAAACAGTAGAGACTGCCTACCCTAGAGCCTAGCCATGTGATTAGGGTATTTTTTGATATTTTTAGGGTTATTTGAATTTATTATAATTTATTTGAATTTATGGGAATTTTTAGAAATTATTTTGGAATTGTTTGAATGAGGGTTGACTAGGTTGACTTTGACTAGCTTTAACTTTGTGACCTAACCCTAGTTGAGTTGGACTTGTCTAGATATGAGACCTAGGTTAAGTTAAGTTAACCATACTCTAGTTAGTGAAAACAATTAGGAATTTAGAGATTAGAATAGAAAGATTTTGACCACAAGTCATGACTTGTGATTTTTAAGTCATTGTTTTATGAGAAGGCCCATAGCCCATTAGACTCAACCCTAACCCTAACCTTCACTTTATGGCCAGCCACATTGGGAACCCCACCCCTATTTATACTCTCTTCCATTAGGGCTAGCCTCTTTTAGGAAAGAACAAGCTTAAGGATGAGGTATTTTCCCAACTTTAGAAATTTATAGAAATTCTATTTTATCTCCTTTTTCCTCAAATAAATTGCAATAGATTTTAATTTAGGTATACTTGCTGTTCATGGAGGTCATTCTCAAATTTGGGACAATTTGGAGCTTTGGGATTAGCAAGAAGGATCCCCCATTTTGAAGCTTTCTTTGGAGAAGAACACCAATAGGTAACTTCTCATTCTCTCCATGAAATTCTAGTTTTCTTGTATTTTGGACAGCCCTAGGAGTCCCCTAACTGTAGGAATTAGTTTCGTGTCTTGGTGGACCCATTTCGTGTCCGTATCGGACACGTATCCAATAGGATACCTAAGTGTTTGTAGAAATGCCTCTAAGGAATTTATTTTGTTGTTTTAGAAATCTGTCTGAATAGGATTGTAGATCTAGGGTTGCTCTATGATTTTTGTGTGGACACTTGGGTGTTTCGTGTCGTGTCGTGTCCACACGAGGGACACGAACACGCTGGATCTGGACTGTGTCAGTCCCCTGCTGCTCGTGGCCTCGTGCACGTGGCGGGCCGTACTTGGACTAAGAGGAGGGGGCAGTATCTGCGAACCTGTCCCCAAGCCTCGTGTCCAGCGTGTCGTGTCGGACACGCCAGGACTCACGCACTGGTCTTAAACGCGTGCACGTTCAGTTTGAATCGCGTACTGATACGCGAGTCTTGTCCACTCTGGACACGACGTGGTCGTGTCGTGTAGGGTCCTATGTGTAGCCTGACACGTGGGCTACACGTGGGTATGACCATGAGACCCCACGTGGCCTGTGTCATGTGTTTGGCACGCATGCACGCGTGCACGACAATGTCTAGTGCACAGTTCACGTGTCTGTGTGTGTTGTGATTTGGACATGACTTTGTCGAGTTTCTTGGACACAAATGTATGCCTGGACGTACACGTATGTGACACTAATTACCAACCCACTGTTTGTGATTTTGTTGATTAAATAGATTCGAAATCATGAAATCCCAATTTCTGATACACCCTTTCACTGAATGATTTTCTGGGTATTTAGACTATTTTAATTGATTTAATGATGTTAAATGATTAAGTTTAGTTCACATACATATTAATAGATGATAATCATGATAGGGTAGTGATTTGCTTGGGTTTTAGTCTTCGAATTGCATTTTGAGATATAGGTTTCATTAAACTGATACCCACAGCTCCTGATTTGATTTTTGGAATTGATTTTGATTCCTAGGCTGTTGTGATGTTAATTACCAAGAATTAATTCATAGACTGTATTATAATGCTGAAATGATGATTTAGATTTTGTGTTTGAGAATTGGGCTTCAAATTTGATTTTTGGATATTGAATGGATACATGTGATAACTGGGATGTTTCACTGATTTAGAGTTGAATTTTAAACTCACATAAAACCTGATTTTGGGATTCAAGTATAACACATGACCTGAGATTTATTGGCATGGCCTGCCTTGACTAGGCTTGGCCTAACTTGGCCTTGGTTGAGCTGAACATATCAACATGTTTCCAGTTTTCGCAGAAAACTGAGAATGTTGAACTGTCAATTGCTATATGTTTTCATGAGAACTGAAAATTGTTTCATTCAAAGGGTTAGATTTGCATATAGATGTTGATTTTATTCCCAGTCACTGATTAGTTTTGGGTTCGATTATACACTGTACACATGTTTCCTCTTCACAGTTTTGTTAAACTGAATTTAAAAAGGGGAATGGGGATTTGATTGTAGGCTTAGACTTGAACTGCATTACTTGATTTCCTAAGTTTATCACCAATCAATGATTTTGAGATGATTCCTGAGATTTGCATACATATCTATTCACTGTATTCACATCACTATCTTCCTAATTACTCTACACTGTTAGCTTCATTGACACTGCCATTGCCTAACACTCCCATGTATCCATGGTAACACACGCACAGGGAAAAACCTGAGAACTGAGTTCATTTCTATTCCCTTCCTAGCTGAGAATTGATTCCTCTTTAACACTATCACTCACAAGTTCCATGTTAGCCAACTGATTTCCAGGTTTTCCCCAAACCTGAGACACCCTTAACCTGTACACTGTTTTCCTTTTTTTACTGAATGTTAAGTTAGGACTGAACTGTGAAGTGAATTTGTGTTAACCTGTGTACACACTGCTTTAAACTCTCTACACACACACGCTTCCATGTACTCATGCTAACACACACCAAGTCACTTGACACTTTGGCACATGCTCTCATGACCACACACACACACCTACACATGTAAACCTGAAACTGAGACACCCTATTGACACTCTAATTCACCTATACACCATGTACATATATGACACCATGTCACACTTTTGCTTGACACTGAACAAATTTACTGCTCTCCTCTATCTCTCTCTATATATATATGTGGCTAAATGTGTTAATACGATAAATAGAGATTTCCTATAGTTATATATACATATATGTGTATATAGATATGTATATATGTGGGTACAAAGATATATAGCCTAGTGTTGA
>JANAVB010040015.1:2799935-2915044 GCA_029216955.1 Iris pallida | reverse complement strand
TCGATAAACTCTTGGGTAGTAGGTTTATTCGTGAGGAACAACACCCAGATTGGGTAGCTAACATAGTTCCCGTTACTAGAAAGAAGGGGAAGATCCGAGTCTGCATCAACTTCTGGGACCTCAACTCTGCCTTCCCAAAAGGCGGGTTCCCACACCTGATCACCGACGTAATGATCGACAATACATGCGGCTTAGAACGAATGTCCTTCATGGACTAATATTCGAGCTGCAACGAGATCAAGATGTTCCTGGAGGATGAGAAACATATGTCATTCAGGACTCCAAAGGGGGTTTACTATTACATAGTGATGCCCTTTGGCTTGAAGAATGCAGGTGCCATATACCGACGAGCTATGAGCACTATATTCCGCCAACACCTTTGTAAGACAGTCGATTGCTACATTGACGACATTGCCGTCAAAAGTCGCCTATGAGGTGATCACTCATAAGATCTGAGGACTGTCTTCGATCTTATACGGGTACACCAGCTCAAGATGAATCCCGCCAAGTCCTTCTTGGGGGTTTCTAGCGGCAAATTCTTGGGCTTCATCATCACTACAAAAGGCATCCATGTCGACCCAGAGAAGACCAAAGCCATCCTTGACATGGACCCACCGAAGGACCTTAGAGAACTTTGAGGCCTACAAGGACATCTCGCATATATCCGAAGGTTTATCGCTAATCTTTTCGAAAAATGCCAACCCTTTACCAAACTCATGAAGAAGGAAGTTTCCTACGTCTGGACGGAAGAATGTCAGAAGGCATTTGATGACATCAAGGCTTATCTCACAAGTCCTCTAGTACTGGTAGCACCTGTCGCAGGCAAACCCTTTTCGCTCTATGTTCGTACAACGGATCACTCTCTTGGTACTTTACTAGCTCAGAATAATATGCAGGCTACGAGTAAGCTATCTACTACCTAAGTAGGACAATAATTGGGGCAGAACACCGGTACAACCCTGTCAAAAAAGAATGTCTAGCTCTGGTATTTGTCATCCAGAAGACCTGTCATTATGCCTCATGACAGACGGTACATGTCATTTCCCGAGTCAATCCACTCAGGGTCCTCATGACGAAGCCACGAGCGCTAAATTCTCGATTAGCTACATGAAAAATACTATTGACACCATATAATATAGTATTTGTGCCACAAAAAGCTGTCAAGGGTCAAGCACTGGCAGACTTCTTAGCTGCACACCCTATTCCAGAGTCGTCCAAAATCTATAAAGGCATTACAGATGAGGTGCTAGAGTCCAACATGGCTGAAGAAAAGTCCGTCTGGCAGATGTTCTACGATGGCGCTTCAAGAACAGGCCCCAAGGGTCATATCATCATAGGAGTGGAGGTAGTCTTGATCTCTCACGACAAGCTGGTCATCCAGCATGCTTATTCCCTCACAGAACCATGCTCCAACAACGTGGTAGAATATAATGTCCTTATCATGGGACTCCAGTTAGAAAGACAGCTGGGGGTTAAATACCTCGAGTCTTATGGCGACTTGAAACTTGTCGTCAACTAGGTCCGAGGACGATACGAAGTCCGCCACGAAGACCTGGTCCCCTATCACAAAGTAGCCTTGTATATCATCTCAACCTCCACCAAGTTCTTCATAGAATACATACCTCGGCTACAAAACTTAGAGGTTGATGCTCTGGCTGGCCTCGTGGCCTCATTGGCAGCACCTATCAGGTCTCAGCACTTCGTTACAGTAGTTGGCAGGAATTTAGCGTGCCCCAGAAAAAATCTCTACATGTCGTTGTTTGCCATGAAATATAAAAGGACAGAACAATTATCGAAGGACTGGACTTTTACTTCACAATACAAACTCGCTTGTACAAAGAAAGCCTAGGGACGAAAGCCTAGGTACAACAATCTAAATACAATATTTATTTTAGATTCTGGGGGGTGACGATAGAGGCTCGGGAAAGCGACGACAGCTCTGCCTTACTCCTTGGACGATCGGGTGTAACCTTGGCTCTGTAGAAGAACTGCTTGACGTTGATGAAGAAATGCTCTCCTTTCGATCTCTGTATATTCTCTCTCTGACTCTCCATCTCCGTCTTCTCTCTATTTTTTCTCTTCTTCGCAAGGGAATGGCACCCTGCTATTTATAAGAGTGGGGACATCATTAGGGTTTGTAATGATTGCCCATTCTCAAAAGTCGGCGGCTAAGGATCAATGAATCTGGGCCGCTCATCTTGAATATAATAGATCCGGGCAATTAATGTGATTGCATCAAATCTTTATGGGTAATTAATGATGATTGACATAAATCCTCATGATTTGTTATGCCAATCTCGGATTTCCCGCCACGTGTCATTGATTTACTTGATTGCAAATGATCTGATTTGATCCTAATATTTTATTAGGATTTGTTGATAGATTTCGGTCGATTTGATGCCACGTGTCCCATTATCATGCCACATGTCTTAACCGCGAGCTACTTAGAAAATCTGAGCCGTATGAGGACTGCTCCCTCGTTACGAGTGGTTATTACAAACTAATTGACAGAGGAAGACTGTCACGATCCGCTCCATAATAATCGGACACTAGTCGGACACGCCCAGCCTTCATCGTTAGACACGACGAAGTTAGCTGTACCAAGCTAGGAAAATCTAACCAGATAAACATGAATGTGTATAACCACAGCATCTATAAAATGTTTCCAGAATGATCATCATAATCTACCGATCATAATATCATAAAAGTACTAGAGACAACAAGATGAAAAACACTATGAACTCACAATATACAATATCTAGTGGAAGAGCTAAAACAATCTAGACCTAAAACCTCAAGCTAAGTCATGACTCCATCCTGCTCAGCTAAGATCTCGGGCTCTGGCCCATAAGGTAGAACAATATTCTGCAAGTACACCTGCAACATATCCTAGTCAGGAGCAGAGCTAAGTATATCCAAGAAAATGAACATGAACATCATGATATGGAATGAATACTAGAAAAATATAAAGTACGAGAAATAAGAACATGAAATGAAACCTGAACATGAATACTGAGAAGTAAATACAGGAAATACAGGAAATACAGGAAACATGAAATGAAGCCTGAACATGAAATATACAATGAACCTGACATGTGCAATATATCAAAATACATCCAGAGTGTGTGATCGGCTTGGGTAGATTCAGGGAACATGAAATGGTACGGCTTCGGTCCCGCGTGTACGATGCGGGGCCTAAGCTATTCACATGAATTATAACTCGGGTTTGATCACACATCTATAGTATTTCCCCTCCCAGACACAAGTAAACTCAGAAAACATGATACAAAACAATCTCGGGAAATATCGTGTCAATAAGAAGGTACAAGCATGAATACAAGACATGAAGTAATGGACAAGTCCAAGAAATATACTTGCCTTGCTCTGGGTGAACAAGTGTGGGTAGAAGATCTGGATATCCTCCTGAAGAAGGAAAGTCGCTCGTATCTGAGAGATTGCTCTAAGGAATCAGACACATCTCTTCGAGTCTGATTTAGAAATTGAAGCTAGTTCAATCCAATACTCGCTACTCCCATCAACAAAACTCATCTGGCTCGATTTCAATCAGATCCAATTGTCAGTAGTGGGAACACCGATCGATCCGCCAAATTGCCAAATCAAATGCTTCGATATTGACACCCGCGTTCGAATTTGATTGATCCCCTAACAGAAACTGATCGATCCAATCTAGATGATTTTGATCAATCCTTACAAGCAATCGAGAGAGAAAAGGATGAATCAGAGGCGAACGACTTTCGAAAATGAACATATGTGACACAAGGATTCACGATGCTTACCAATTTGGAGGCACGGACAAGAACACGAAGTCCGCGGGAGAATTTGCCAAGAAAACTCAAGTCGCCGACGTTGTCTTTATCGTTGCTCAACACTACTGTCGCGAGGAGTCGCCACTAGATGGTGGTGGTGCTGTCGAGAATGTATCACTAAATGTATCACTTTTGTAGTAACCTTTGTAGAAGCATGGAAAATACAAGAGAAAGACCCATGCGGCTCAGAAAACGCATGCGGCTCAGGGAGTCATGCGGCATAAGGAGGTATGCGGCTGGAGGTATTCCATGCGGCTCAGAAGACATGTGGCGTGACAGTGCTCCCCTCCGATCCATGCTGCATTAATTGCTTTGACGGCTGACCCCTCTGAAAAGTTGACAGACATGACACCAAAGCAGGTAATTATGACTCTGTCATGATGATGAATCTCTAGAGAAGAGAAAGAAATCTCTGACACGATCCCCCGAGAGCAACAAAATGCCACGTGGCCCTGCCACGTGGGTGTGCTAATGCGGCTCGAAGTGAAGACTTCCCATGCGGTTCAGAGTGAAGCTGTCCCATGCGGCTCAAGCGAAATCATCCCTATGCGGCTCAAGCAGACACACCCTTATGCGGTTCATGCGGCTCATCATATGGTTCAGAAGTCTGAAGGAGGGGGCCACTGCCCAGACAGTCCTGACACGTGTCCCAAGTCTTATGCGGCCCAAATTTCATGCGGCCCAATTCTCATGCGGCCCAATCTGCATGCGGTTTCAGTCTCACCATTGGCTCTCAGGACACGTGTCCTCAGCCGATCAATCTCCCTGATTTATGGTAATCCAAGATCGGGTCGAATCCCAATGATCTGGGACACGTGGCAGGAGAATAAATTTGATTTATTCGCAGATATTAGAGAATCATTATAAGGAAGATTTATGCCAATCAGCATTAATTGCTAATAGAGATTTAGTGTAATCTACCCTTAGTGGTTCTGATTCGTCACAATCAGAAACGAACGGCCTGGATTGATCAATCCCCAGGCCGCCGCCATCTCCAAGAGCTAATCATTGGCAACCCTAGTGATCACATCCCACTATTATAAATAGCAAGGTGCCATTCCCTTGTAATATATAGGGAGATATACAAAAAAAAACTAGAGAAGAATACGTATACACAGAGAGACTTCCCCCATAGTCAGAGAGAGAATATACACAGAGAGAGAGAAGCCAGGAGAGCAATCAGAGAGAGAGAGCAAGAAGGCATTTCTTCGTCAACGACCAAGCAGATCTTCCCCGAGTCAAGGTTGCGTACCGATCGTCCAAGGAGTAAGGCAGAGCGACCGTCGCTTTTCCGAGCCTCTATCGTCACCCCCCAGAATCTAAAATAAACAATCATACTTAGACTGCTGTACCTAGGTTTTCATCCCTAGGCTTTCTTTGTACGAGCGAGTTTGTATTGTGAGTCCAAGTTCAGTCCTCCGATAATTGTTCTATACTTTTACAATCAATGGCAAACACGATGGCGACTCTGCTGGGGACCAACTTCTCCACGGCTGAGGAGTTGGTGACGCAATCGGACGCAGCCAAACTTAGCTCTATACAACAGAAGATGGTCGTACGCTTCGACCAACAGGCGTTCGAAGAGATGCTCTCTGAAGGTAGCACTGGCCCGGTCCAGAAGCGCACCCGCACTATAAAGGCTCGCAAAGAGTGGAGGCCAAAATCATTTGCTCCACCGCAAGCCCTTGATGGGGTGCTCTCTATTGCTCAAGATGGCGAGAAAGACTCCCCTACGGCCCCACTTCAGACCGTAGACAACTCTGCTGTCCCTAAGTCCGGCAGAAGAAAACACTATGATGCTGGACTTGCAGGGGCAAAGAGGAACTCTACGCGATCCGAGCCGCATAAGAGTATTAGCCGCAGGGAGAAAGCCCATGCGGCTACAACCGCCGGCCGCATAAAGAAAACTCATGCGGCCACATCTGTCAGCCGCATAACTTATGCAGCTACAGTTGCCAACCGTACGGTGTATTAAAGTCAATCGCTTGCAGAAAACCCATGCGGCCACAGATGCCAACCGCATGCGGTCAGCCTGCACGGTCGTGACTCTTAGCCGCATAAAGACTCATCCTACAACAAAAGACAGCCGCATGCAGACAGCCTGCACGGTACCCAATGCTAGCTGCATAGCGTCCGTCCCGCGCTTCTCTCGATCAGTCTTCGACCGGCTCTCATGCGGTCCTGACTCTGATCATTCTCTGGATGATAATCCAGACTCTGTGGTATTCGACTTAGACTCCTCCTATTACGCACCCACAGGTGCTAAAAGGAGGAAGTCTAGGGCAGCGTGGGCTCATCTAGTCCAGACGGCTGCCCCAACCTCTGTCTATCGGGACATCCCGCTGATTATCACGCGGGCCTCTGATGGGAAGTTGTATAAAACCACTCAAGTCCAGCCCCCGACGGCAAACAGACAAAGTGGTTCCTCTGACCTGCGTGAGATTATCCTCCACAAACGCAAGGAAAGAGAAGGAGCTTCGGGGTGTAAAGAGCCCTCACACGGACATCAATGCACCTAGATCATCGTCAACTGCTATTGCAGCAACGCGGCGGTGACGGAAGACCGGCCATCCGTCTTACAAAGACTACATCACCCGAGCTCAGAAGACGAGGCACCTCCTGTTGTCTCCTGCAAGTCCGCACAGAAAGTTCTCGCCAAGGGAAGAGGAAAGAAAATGAGCATCTCCAGCCCAAAGGTGTCAACTACTGCAGCTAAGAAACCGTCGTCTAAAGGGTTATCCTCCACTGGAGTATTTCAACACACCCGTTCGAAGACGAAAACTGCTGCAGTAGGAAGTTCGTCGTCTGCAACATTGGGGGTCGTCGAAACTGGGGGTAGCACTCCTCCAAACATCCACGACAATCCGACATTCCAGGAATACGGACTGGAGGAAAAAAAAATCCTCCGACGGATACAACAGATACCGACGTCCCCAAGGACATCCTAGACGAAGCAAGCTCCGAAGCTGGGGGTAGTGTTCCTTCCGAGTCCGAACCTGAAGAGAACATCCCCACATATCCTGATGATTTTTCGATGCACGGGTACGACTCGGAGGGTACATCCTCCACCACTCCTTCCGTCACTCCTCATGTGAAGACGGTGTTCATGACAGACAGCAATCAAGGCGGTTCCGGTGATCGCCAGCGCATCGACACTTTGGAGGCCATATTGCACGCCTTGGTCAAGTCTGTAGACGAGATCAAAGTGGCGCTTCCTAATCTGTAGGGGGTGACACCTGGCCAAACAAGCACGGGTCCCGCAATCAACGTAGATTCAAATTCAGCGGCACCGAACCCAGGCAACAATCCTCCCGAGATAACGGCCCCAACCGCGACAGATGAGGCCCGAGAAGTAAGAAGAGAGGTTCAGGAGCTCCGAGCAATGTTCTATGCCCGAGAAAACTCTCAAGACCTCAGGATACGACAACCATATCCTGCTGAATGGAGGGATGTTCCCTTTCCACCAAGATATAAGCCGTTCAATATCAACCCATATGATGGCAAGACTTCAGCAAGTCGGTACATCACTTACTTTGAGGTCACTACCGACCATCTGCCCCATGATGACGCTATCCTCACGCGGTTATTCATTGGGGCATTCGAAGGAGTCGCCTTCGATTGGTACCGCAACCTGCCGGACAATTGCATCCATTCCTTCGCTGGCTTCAAACGCCTGTTCTTGGAGAGGTTCTATAAGGTAGGGCAGGACGTCACGATGTCTACCCTCATGGACGTCATTCAAGGAGAGAAAGAGCTGACGAGGAATTACATTGAGCGGTTTCGTCAAACCGCAATGAAGTTACCATCTGGCAACCTGGACTCCTCCTTGATCGAAATTTGCCAAAAAAGACTACTCCCAACAATCAGTCTCTGGATGGGCGAGAGTCAATTCAAGGACTGGAAGGCTTTTATCATTAGTGCTGCAAGTGCCGAAGAACGATTAAAGAAGGCTCGCCAACTGGGATTACATATCTCAGAGGGAGAGAACAAGGGCAAACGTCCCAGCACCACCAACGACAATGGGGGTAGCCCCTCCAACAACCGGGACAACAGAGGCAAGCAGGCTATGGTGGCCGATATAGCCCAGAAGCCTGAGTCGCAACCTGCGGACAAACAATGGCCTCAAATCACTTACTCTTTTGAAGACGGTCACGTCAAGCCTATCTTGGACATGCTCATACAAGGAGATAGGATTCAGCTTCCTCCACCAAGACGGGAGCCTCGGCCGGCTGATCTGGAGAGCCCAAAGTTCTGCCATTACCACCGCTACGTCCACCATGCTACGCATAACTGCTACCAACTGAAACGATATATCCAAAACCTCATCGATTCGAACGCTCTGGCCATCGATTTCGAGGAGGTAACCGTGGCAGCCAACATGGTGTCCGTACAATTCGGCAGCTTCCCTCCAACAGAGACCCAGGACGGGGTTATACCCATCCCTCTGGCAATGATGGAGATTGCTAATCTCCCGTCTGCTCAAGCTGCTAGTCTAGTACCCCTCACCACATTACGAGGGGAAATTATGTGGGTCCATCCAGACCTAGTCCATGAGGTAGCTCAGTCCACTCCATCTTCTAAAAAGAAAAGTGGAAAAGTCAGATCCTGCCGTACCACCTCAGCAGATGAAGAGGAAGTCACGGCCGTTGTTACTCGATCCGGAGCACAATCTCAACCTGTGGCTGAAAACTCGACTGATGATCATCCGCCCACTACCATGGATGCTCCGGGACCGGCTCAGCCTTCGACGACCGACAAGCCTAGGCCGAAGGAGACTCGCTTCGACAAATCCCTCCGAAAGAAAACATCTCAGGGGCTGGAGAGGCCCTACAACTTCGACATCTTGGTACAATTGGCCAATACACCGGCCAAATTGTCCTTATATGAACTCCTGAGGCTCTCGAAGGATGTCCGCACAGCTTTGAGCGATGCACTTCAAAATGCCGACGCGTACCTGGCTCAGGTCAACCTCACAGGAGAAAATCAGCCCGTAGACCTCCAAGACAGTGCCTGTACGGGAGCAATGCCCAACATCGTCTTCACTCCACAAGACATGCTCATCAAGACTAATCTACACGATCGCCTATTATACTACACAGGCTACATCAGCGACATAAAGGTGGACCGGATGCACATTGACCCGGGGTCTTCCATAAGCATCATTCCAAAAGGACTACTGCATCATCTTTGCATCCCGATGCATCGTCTGACCCCTACAAACACCGCCATCAGCGGGTTTAATTCGGGCAGGAGCTACCCAATCGGGAAGATCCTTCTGAAATGTCAGATTGGCGATTTCCAATCAGAAGTCACTTGCTACGTCATAGATGCCGACACTTTATACAACATCCTTTTGTGGTGCCCTTGGATACACGATTACATGATCGTGCCTTCCACGCTACACCAATGCTTCAAATATGTCGACAAGCACGGCTTCGTGAGGACAGAATTTGCTGACATCGATCCCTTCAAAGGGGTCGAATCTTATTACTCGGACTCCTGCCTATACGAAAAGTCGAAGAGGCACCTTGAAGGAGGAAATAAACAAACTGATGTTGAAGCAACCACGGGATCAGAAGAACCTCTGACAATCCACCTCCAGGCTCGCAAACCTGGCAATTCCGCACCCCTTACGGCCACGCTGCGTAAGGACGCGATCAGCCTCTCGGCACAGGAAGAGCAGTTGAGAATCCGGCTGCCAAGGTCCGGCCAGGTACCGAGACCCACGACAGGGCCACTTACCACCAGATTGCCGAGAGTCGGTCAATCCCAAACAAAGAAGCTCAATCCCTTCGATAGACCTCTGACGATACGCCTGCCTAAGAAAGGTCGTCACCCCGATGCGAGGTCTGACACTTCAAGCGAACCAGCCACCCCTCGCTCCACATCAAGTGCCAGACTGGGGGTTGCTAGTCTACCGACAACCCCACGCTCCGCTCCGTCAGTTGAACCTCTGAAGATCAAGCTGACTAGGATGCCCTCTCAATCTTCATTCACACAGGGGGTAGCCGAAGAGGAACCAGAGCTAGCCAAGTATGTGGCTGCCCACACTGACGCTCCCTCCGCAGATGATGTAATCCTTCTAGAAAAGATACCTTACTTCATCAATAAAGGGTTATCTTTGAACTACACCAAGCTCAATAAGCTATGTACAATGTATGCTATGGAACACGGTATAGGCACTCACCTACATACACAGGTGACAAATATGTACACCGCTATCCAACTTACTCCAGTAGAAGACGCTTACCGAATAATCGAGGGAGGGGACCACCCAATCATCTTCGGCCGGACGAACAACCCGCATCCCCTCGCCATGGAAGAAGTCGACTTCGGGTAAGATGCTGGAAGACTGCCTCTGTACCTCTATAGCCCTCAATCCAAATATCTCATGCAGAAATAGGGGTATGATCTAGAGACAATGCCAGGACTAAACTACGGCACTGGACGACGATTACCTTTGAAGACGCCAGCCCCGGCGGGCAAACCACGAAACTACTATAACAAAACCCGATACGGTTTAGGGTATGTAACGCCTACTACGACCCCTGAAAGCTCAGATGAAGAATGCGACTGGCAGTCACATTCAACCGGATCACCGACTTCCGACTCAGATACCAGCATCGGAGATGTGTTCAGACAAGTCATGTCAGTCAACATGGCATTCATCGACGCTTACGAGGAAGACGAAGACATCCCCAAAATCCTTGAGCTAGAGCCATGGGCCCAGCAATTAGACACACAATGGGAAAAGCGGTTCGAACTGAGAGAACCTCCTACTGAAGATGAGGTCATACAAGTGGATCTCGGCAGCGAATCTTCTCCAAAACCGATCTTTATCAGTAAAAGCCTAACTGACGAAGAACGAGAGTCGCTGTTAGAACTTGTCAGAGAATACATTGATGTGTTCGCCTGGAGCTATGAAGACATGCCGGGGTTAAATCCTGACATCTCTCTCCACAAACTCAATATACGGCCAGATGCAAAGCCAGTCAAGCAGCAACAACGACGCTTTCGCCCAGGCGTCATGGACGCGATCGAAGCTGAAGTCAACAAGCTAATAGCCAGCGGCTTCATTCGTGAAGAGCAATATCCTAATTGGGTCGCCAATATAGTACCCGTCCTCAAGAAGAATGGGAAGATTCGAATCTGTATCGACTTTCACAACCTGAATGAGGCATGCCCCAAAGATGAATTTCCCCTTCCTATCACAGATATCATGATCGATAATACATGCGACTTTGAACGTATGTCATTCATGGATAGATTCTCGGGGTACGATCAAATCAAGATGTCTCCCGACGACGAAAAGCACACCTCATTCCGAACCCCGATTGGCACATACTGCTACACAGTCATGCCATTCGGTCTAAAGAATGCTGGCGCTACATATCAGCGAGCCATGAGTATTATTTTTAGAGAACATTTGCACAAGACAGTGGAATGCTATGTCGACGACATCGCCGTCAAGAGTCGCCGTAAGGAAGATCATCTGCAAGACCTGAGAATGGTGTTCAACTTAATGCGAGCCCACAATCTGAAGATGAACCCTACAAAATCGTTCTTGGGCGTATCCAGCGGGAAGTTCTTGGGCTTCATCATCACTGCACGGGGTATCCATGTAGACCCCGAGAAAACGAGGGCAATCATGGAGATGGGTCCCCCGAAAAATCTCCGTGAACTTAGAGGCCTCCAAGGGAGGCTAGCTTATATCAGGAGGTTCATTTCCAACCTCTCCGGGCGATGCCGACCGTTCACCCACCTCATGAAGAAGGGAGTCTCATTCGTATGAGACGAGGAATGCCAGCAGGCTTTCGATAACATCAAAGAATATTTATCAAATCCTCCAGTCCTGGTGGCCCCGGTCCCTGGAAAACCATTCCTGCTCTATGTACGAGCAATGGAACACTCCCTCGGTGCCCTGCTGGCACAAAACAACGACGCAGGCCACGAACAGGCCATTTACTATCTCAGCCGAATGATGGTCGGGCCCGAACACCGATATACCGCTGTGGAGAAAGAATGCCTCGCCCTGGTATTCGCCATTCAAAAGACGCGGCACTATGTCACGGGACAAACCATACATGTGATCTCACGAATCAACCCTCTTAGGGTCCTCATGACCAAACCAGGGGCACTCAGCTCCCGCCTCGCTACATGGGCGATATTGCTGTCCCTCTATCATATGATCTTCGTCCCGTAGAAGGTTGTCAAAGGTCAAGCCCTGGCAGACTTTTTGGCGGCCCATCCAGGATCGAAATCATCCAGAATATACGAAGAAATCCCAGACGAGGTCGCCGATTCAAATACAACCACCCACGATAACATATGGCGGATGTTCTTCGATGGCGCTTCAAGAACCGGACCCAAGGGAAACATCGTCGTCGGAGTCGGAGTAGTATTGGTCTCTCCTACCGGGCTAGTGATCAATCGCGCTTACTCTCTCACGGAACCCTGCTCTAACAATGTGGTCGAGTACAATGCTTTGGTCATTGGCCTCCAACTCGCAAGAGAACTGGGGGTAGAATACCTTGAAGCATACGATGATTCGCAATTAATCGTCAACCAGATTCGAGGGACGTACGAAGTCCGCCATGAAGACATGATCCCCTACCACCAAATAACGATCAATATTATCCCATTATTCGAGGGATTCTTCATCGAACACGTCCCTAGACTCCAAAATATCGAAGCTGATGCCCTAGCAGGCCTGGATGCTTCCCTAGCAGTGCCAAACCACTCTCATCATTCGGTCGATGTAATCGGCCATGAGCTGGTCTGCCCCAAGAACAACGTTCAAGCCATGGCGAGTTATTCTGCTCAGATGATCGACGAAGCGCCAGACTGGAGACAATCATTCATAGACTTCATGGTCTACGACATCCTGCCCGAGAACCCGAAGGAGGCTACTTCTATCAGATGGCGTTCTCTCAGATTCTTCTATGATACAGAGACGAAAATGCTGTATCGCCGCTCCTACGACGGATTACTACTTCGGTGCTTGTCGAACGCAGAAGCCAAAGAAGCCGTAGGAGAGGCTCATGACGGTGTCTGCGGGGCCCATCAGCCTGGCCCTAAGCTGCAAGACCGCCTTCGTCGGATGGGCTATTACTGGCCCACGATGGTGGTTGATGCAATAGATTATGCCCAAAAATACAAGGCCTGCCAAGTCTACGCAGACTTCATTCACCAACCATCCGAATTTCTACATCCGACAGTGGCGTCCTGGCCATTCGAAGCATGGGAAATGGATATCATTGGTCCAATCACCCCACCTTCCTCCCGAGGACATCGCTTCATACTTGCGATCACTGATTACTTCTCAAAGTGGGCAGAAGCTGTCCCACTCGCCGAAGTCAAGACTTCGAACGTAATCAGCTTCTTGAAGCACCACGTCATCTACCGCTTTGGACTGCCCCGAAGGATCATCCATGATAATGGTCCGCAGTTTATAAGTCACGTATTCTACCGATTCTGCGACAAACATCGCATTCAGAATGTCGCTTCGATACCATACAACCCGGCAGCAAACGGGTTAGCAGAGGCATTCAACAAAACAATCATCAAACTCCTCAAAAAATTTGTCTCCTCCAACAAACGCGACTGGAACGAGAAGCTCGGCGAGTGCTTATGGGATTATCGTACCACGGTTCAACAGCCACCAGGAATACACCATTCTCTCTGGTGTACGGGAGTGAGGCAGTTCTCCCATTAGAGACTCAGATTCCTTCACTCCGAGTCGCCCTCACTTATCAATTGACAACGGATGATAACTACCGACGTCGACTACAAGAGTTAGAGGCCTTAGATGAAAAACGCCCCCTAGCTCAGCAAAGGATCAAATTATACCAAGCACGCATCTCAGGAGCCTTCAAAAAAAAGGTCAAAGTCAGAACATTCCAAGTGGGCGATCTTGTTTTGGCAGTCAGGAGGCCAATAGTCATGACTCACAAGACCACCGGCAAGTTCCAGCCAAAATGGGAAGGCCCATTTATCATCGAGGCCGTGTTCTCCAATGGTGCTTACCGCCTCGCCAAACAGAACGGAGACTTGCTCATGTTGCCCATCAACGGCAAGTTCCTGAAGAAATACTATGTTTAAACAATATTTTCCAGAGTTTCGAGTTATGTGCCCGCTGGTACCACTGAACTCAACCCCCTAATTTTCCAACTTATCGAGTCACGTACCCTCTTGTACCGCTGAACTCATATCCCAAATTCTCAAGTCATGTACCTGCTGGTACCTCTGAACTTACACTTTGATTCCAACATTCATGGATTGTCGAGTTATGTGCCCGCTGGTACCACTGAACTCAACCCCCTAATTTTCTAACTTATCGAGTCACGTACCCTCTTGTACCGCTGAACTCATATCCCAAATTCCCAAGTCATGTACCTGCTGGTACCTCTGAACTTACACTTTGATTCTAACATTCATGGATTATCGAGTTATGTGCCCATCGGTACCCCTGAACTTACATCCCGGTCACTCTTTTGAAAGAAAGTTATGTATAATCATACCGCTGAACTTTCTTCCTACAAGAGATCCTCCCTCATGATCTAATACCTGCACTCCCAGTGCACAACAAAGGTAACGGATCCACAAATTTCCAAGACGACCATGTCCTCATCACCTCTGAGTCATCCCATTTCCGCCGAAAACAAATCACCCCTCTACATAGAATTGCCATGTCCTCATTACCTCAGAATTATTCTATGTACCCCCCCCGTCAAAGAAACCCTCATGCTTACCATGTCCTCAGTACCTCTGAGTCGGTATGATTGGTTCCTTTCTTTTTAAACTTGTTGTCCGTATCCAAAACTAGGGTACGTTAGGGATAATGGGTCCACGCAAAATGTCCCAATAAGAGGATTATTACAAAGCAAAAGAGTGAAGCAAATATATATATTCCATTCATTCAGAAATCGGTTACATCCACACGATTGCAAGCAAGTCAAAAGAGTTCTTCATGAAGACAAGAAGAAAGGCGAAACAAAATAAAAGACTACAGACAAACATCCACGAGAAGCCCCTACATCCTAGTTACAGGAGCGCATGTACCATTCCCTCAACCATCTCACATATGAAGGATGCAAGTGAAGAGCATCCTCGTCCAGAATAGGAGAAACAGGGTTCCCAGCACTGCCACCCTCAACAGTCTCGATATTTGGAGAGTTGTCGTTCCCCTCAGGCGCAGGCTCTTCTTTCTTTACTTCCTCTTTAACAGAGGAAGATCCCTGGCTGATGACAAGAGGCTGCGGCTCCTCTGACGCCGCAGTCTCAACATTCGGTGGAGATACTGCGAGAACCAAAGACGAAGAAAATAAAAACAGTCAGAAATATTCATGCGGCTCGTTTTAGACAAGTCTCATGCGGCTCAGTCATGGGACGCGTATGCGGACCATGTAGTTTGAGAAGTTCACGTCAAAGTCGTGTACATGAAGCATGCAGTGAAGCAGGCTCTGCTAGGGTTTTAAATCGACTACCTAATCCTTACCTTCGATGGCAACATGAACATCAAAATGAACGGGTGGCACGATAGTCGAGGGCGAAGGCGATTTCTTACTCCTCGCCACAGCCTTCTTTACAGCCTTAGAAGCCCTGGGTGCCATTGTTGTCTGATGATCAGAGGAAGAAAATACGACAAAAATCTGAGTCAAGAATAGTCTAAGAGAGAAGACCGTCCAAATGCCCTTCTATTTATTGACGGAGAACTGTGGACCGACGCCTCGTACAAACGCGATCAGCTCTTCGGTTATTGAGCCAAACCAGCCATTTAAAGACTGAGCTCTTGGGATCCTATCCCAGAAAGATCCACACGCATGGCATAATGACGTGGCAAAGAGCTTATGCGGTTCAAATGACCATGCGGCTGATAGCAACTATGCGACTCAGATGGTCGGGAGGCAAAAATTTCTATGCGGCTGGGCCATCCATGCGGCTGAGACGCCCCTGCGGCAGAACTTTCCATGCGACCAAGATATCCATGCGCGGCCAAAAGAATATCCAGCCATGCTTCTTATTCAAAGTATTTCAATTTTGCAAATTGAAAACTTTGAAGGGGGTCCTGTAGAAGCATGAAAATACTAGAGAAAGACCCATGCGGCTCAGAAAATACATACGGCTCAGGGAGTCATGCGGCATAAGGAGCTATGCGGCCGGAGGTATTCCATGCGACTCAGAAGACATGTGGCGTGACAGTGCTCCCCTCCGATCCATGCTGCATTAATTGCTTTGACGGCTGACCCCTCTGAAAAGTTGACAGACCTGACACTAAAGCAGGTAATTATGACTCTGTCATGATGATGAATCTCTAGGGAAGAGAAAGAAATCTCTGACATGATCCCCCGAGAGCAACAAAATGCCACGTGGCCCTGCCACGTGGGTGTGCTAACGCGGCTCGAAGTAAAGACTTCCCATGCGGTTCAGAGTGAAGCTGTCCCATGCGGCTCAAGCGGAATCATCCCTATGTGGCTCAAGCAGACACACCCTTATGCGGTTCATGCGGCTCATCATATGGTTCAGAAGTCTGAAGGAGGGGGCCACTGCCCAGACAGTCCTGACACGTGTCCCAAGTCTTATGCGGCCCAAATTTCATGTGGCCCAAATCTCATGCGACCCAATCTGCATGCGGTTCCAGTCTCACCATTGGCTCTCAGGACACGTGTCCTCAGCCGATCAATCTCCCAGATTTATGGCAATCCAAGATCGGGTCGAATCCCAATGATCTGGGGCACGTGGCAGGAGAATAAATTTGATTTATTCGCAGATATTAGAGAATCATCACTACAAAAAAAGTTAGCTTTTGGGACGACACTATTAGGAATTCTAGTCTAAAATGTCCTAAAAATTTAGTTTTCGGGACCGCTATGTTTTTGGTAACAAAAAATAGTATTATTTTGGGACAGATTGAAAAATAGATCTCTTATTTGGGACTATTAAATTTTTCGTCCTAAATAAATTCGAGGACGGTCCCAAATAATCTAGGCGGGAATGCCAAATGTTTGGCGGCTCATTACCATTTTTTTGGAAAAAAAATTTCCCTCTCTTCTATTCTCTCCTACCCGTTGGATGTCTCAGCAGAAATCATCACCCTTGGATCTCATAACTTCCCAAACCTTAATCAAACCTTTTCATTCCCCCTTACCTTTATTTTCATTCCCTGTATAAGTTCTCTTTTTATCATTTGCTTCCCCTCTTATTCTGGAAGCCCGTCCCATGTTGGTGCCATCCTGAGCCATGGAGACTCTCCTCACTCCCATGCAATGCCACCCTCCTCGTAGCCATCCTGAGAAAGTCCTCTTCCACCACCACCTCACCCGCGTCATCACTATGACGACACCACCATCACCATCCTTGCCTCCCGTAGTCTTCTTCTCCATCAAGCCTCCTCCATCCATGCAAACCCTAGCTAGAGGAGGGACACGACCACGAGTGAGCTATATGCTAGCTAGTTAGGGTTTTACTTCTTCTCTTCTTTCAATTTCAAAAATTAGGGGTAGGGTTATGATTTGTGTGTGCTTTTTTTTAGAAATTTTCAGGGATGTTATACATGTGTTAGAGCTATTGAGGAAGAAGCAATCGGACGTGATGCGGTACAAAATCTCTCAAATCCTCTAAAATTCCTCTTTTATCCTCGATTTCATTAGGGTTCCTTGGTCAATTCAATCAATTTTTAGGGTTTCGATGAGCAAAAGGTTCGCATATTACTGAATCTGTCGGATATTAATGAGCCAAAAGGAGAATAAATAGCATAACATGAAATAGTGCTTGGAAAATATTGTGTGAAGTATGAATGTGATTTCGTAGTTTTATTTCTTTTTTCCTTTCCCTTTCGTATAGAATCAGTGCCTAGCATATTTTGTTTTCTAGTGTACATAGTTAAAATTTCTGTTCTGGACCTATCATATGGTATTGCCCCTATCTCATCTAGATACTAAGACTAATATCACTACAAGAAAATTAGTTTTTCCCAACGTTTTATAAACGTCGGAAAAAGGTCTAAAAACGTCAGCATATGTTCTACCTACGTTTGATCAACGTTTCTCACAAACGTCGTCGTTGTCGTAGTTGGAAATTTACGACGTTCACAATAAACGTCGGCAAAAGCAAAGCCAACGTTTGCAGCAACGTTTAATAAACGTCAGGAATTTTTGTCCATGGTTGACAATTTTTTAGCATTTTAACGAAAATGCCGGAGAACTTAACTATTTTTCCCAACCTTGTTCTAAAAGGTTGGGAATTGTGTTGATGGATGAAATTTTTCCAACATTTACCAAAAACGTCGACAAAGGTAAAGCCATTAAAAAAAATAATTTGAATATATTTGCCATGCACACTCCAAGTAACATTATAAATTCAACAAAAGTAATTGAATTGAACAATAGAATTTAAATAACATATGACAACAATTGATCTTTATAACAAAAATACATAAAGTAATTTTTTTACAAATAATATATAAATTATATAGTAGACTTTGGTTATTCGGAAGATGATCCCACCAAACGAAAGATGGAGATTTGAACAACAACTATCAACACCTGCATGCAACAATAAAAAACAAGTTTAATGACACATTTTGAAGATATTGAAATCAAAATTATCATAAGGAAAATAATAAAATGAATTGATCACTATGATATGTGCAAATGGCATTTCTTTCCCTTCAAACAAGAAATCATCCATTTATATGGAACTACAACATCTGAAATATGTACAAAAAACTAGAAATTTTTTCCTCAGTGTTCATCATAGGGTACTTTCAATCTCCATACTAAGAAAAATAAATAATTATGTATCACTATATTGCCTATTATCATGTACTTTCAATCTCTATACTGAAACTGAATGAATACCCAGACTGAAGATATATTCTAATAATGGTCAAGATATATTCTTCCATCGTATTGTTACACCAATAGACTGATTGAATACCCAGACTTCCTAAATCTCCTCTTTAACGAAAGAGGTTATATCTAGGACCCTCTTTCTTATGTTGTCTTATCCGCATTAACATCATCGTCGACATTGATGTTGTAATGTGGCCAGCTGATAATTCACTTAGCTTTGGTATGAAGTCAACTAATCGTATACATATTTACCTGGAACCTATCACAGCAAAAAAAGAAAGCAATAGGTACTTGTCCACAAGTCACACAGTCACATGTAATAGAAATAATATAGATGGAGCAAGCACCTGGGTGCAATTTTTCTAGCCAATGTTTTATTAATGGCTACTTAAATTGTCATGAGCTTCTTTTTTGTGAAGATTGTACAAAACATTATGTCATGATTCCTATTTTAAGTATTTTTGTGGCGATGTCAGCCAAAATTTTGTATTTTTTAAGCATTAAACTGCACAACATAGTGATTAATGAGTAATCCATTTTTATGTTCATTTAGATCTAGACATTTTCAAGGTGTGGATATCTTATGCTCAAGGGATTGTCTTGAGTTGTTTCTCCCATACTATTCAAGTTATTTACAGAGGAATATATTTTCTGTTGAATATATGGGATTTTTATTTCTGTGGATCGTAATGGTGAAAATGATGAGAATGATCACACGAAGAACAAAGATAATGGATGTATTGATCTTCAAGTGAAAAACTCATAGAGCCAGTTTTATCTATTGCACCTACAAAAATAATGGTTAATATGATGTCACACTCACTTTGATAGCTAGTCTAACTTTGAACTAGATACTATTTGCTGTAAACTCCTTACAAGTTTGTAACCTAACACAGAGAAGTTGTCGAACAAGTCCAGTATTCTCTATGTCAAGAAAATATTAGTTATTAGTCTCATCGACCAAGAAATTTAGCTGTCCAAAAAGAGAAAGAGCCATTCAATTGGTCGAAAGTGACAGACTATTGCAACTGACCCTGTTGATTGCTGCCTTGGTAAATCCTTTACCTTCCCCATTTGACTAGAAAATAGGCCAAAATCATAGAAAGATGTAAAAGATATGAAACTTGTTTCTTGTTTACAAAACATTTTAGATCTGTGCCCTTCTTGAGGGGATTAACTTGCCCAAAGAACCTCCAAAAGGACGTACCCAATATACAAGAACAATAATAGATGTGGGCCAAGAATATTAGTTTTTCCCATGTTTTGGTTTTGTTGGATAAAGCCTTCACTATTGCTGCTTAGACATGATAGTGTAATACAAATATGTTGAAAGTTGTAAAATGAATATAGTTAACACAACAGAAAAAAAAACTTTTGTGCATCTCTTTCCCCTAGTTCAGTAACTTATTAGAATATAATTTGGAATACAAGCAGAAATTCTCAGCAAGATCTTGAAATAGTATGTATGCCTTGTATTAGTTTAAGCCCATGTCCTCTTAAGCATTATCTTGCTTTTCCTTGTAGATATTCTATGCTTGGAGTGAATTTTATAATTAGAATCCATGTTTTTTTAGTATAGACCCATAGTTATGATTTGTCTTTCTTCAAATAGAACATAAAGGCATAAACATGAAAAGGAAAAGATTTAGTAGTATCAAAAATCTAATATGTACTCGACAACTTCTAACAAAAAAAAACAAAAATTTAATATGTTCTCTCTAAGTATCAGTATTTACATGCCTTCATGTGCTCTGAGCATAGTTTGCAGCAATCAAATGGAAATGGGATCATAGCCATGTGTTCAAGTTTTACCTAATTGTTGGCTGGAAGTGTATTATCTATAATTTTAGCAGACACTTTAGAAGCAATATTTAAAAATGATTAACAAAGGATTTGAGTCATAAAAGGAATAGCTAATAATTGACCAATGTAAGAAAGATCTTATCAAACAAAGATCATATCACCAATGTTTTAAAAGGCAGTCTAGGAGACACTTAGGCGCTTGGTGCCCGCCCGATGACCCTAGCGCCCATCTAGTCCCCTGGACACCCACTATGCGTGTTTTTGAGTTTTATGGACTTTTTCTAAAATTTTCAGTAGGTTTATTGGAAAAAAAAAAATTTTGAACCGCCTATATCTAGGCGGGCGCCTGGAGGCCGACTAGTGCCTAGCGCTTTTCACAAGCTTACATATGACAATCGTTATTGCCAAAGTATTGAATCAAAAGATATCAAAAAATAACTATCAGTTTTTTGTGTAGACATTGGAGATGGAGAAGAGGAGATGGTAGCTACTGATACCACTAAATTTAGAGAAAATAATATTGAATTGAAGAAAACCGAAGTACCCTTGATAAATAAGTTTCTTCTTATTTACAATAAGTTACAATAAATCGAGAGCACAAAGAGAGACTAAATATAGAAAGAGTCTAATGAGTCAATAATATCATAGTACTTGGTATGGAAAGAGAGTACTCAGTGTGGAAACTGGAAAGATAGACTCAAGTCTTCGATTAAACCTCAAAGATTGACTCAAATAACCTAGAAATCTACTAATACCGCTCCTGAAAGGCTAACACACACAAGGATTGGTAGACTCAAAATTCAGACTCTACAGAAATCTGCAATAGATGTACTCTGGCCTCTTTGAGAATAGCTAAGTTGACATGCACCTTCAATCCATAACTTCATGATCCGATCTCTAACAACAAATCGAGATATACAAATTAAGTTTGACATGCACTCTGGTCTCTTTAAGAATAGCAGGCATATACCAGTAAACCTACTGGTATAAATTAAGTTTGACTTTATCCCAGTGTGGAATGGACCATTTGATTGGAATAAGTGACAGTTACAAACTTTCACGTCATAAAGTATACATGTCGAATATCTATCGCATGTAGAGTTCTAAAATGCCTATAGAATTTCTAAGCTAGACACAGTGTACACTTTACATTATGAAATATTTTCTTGAGACAAGGCCAGTCATTAATAAATGTCCATGTCCTAGGCTACGAGTACCAAGACCCTCTCCCATTTAGTTAAATTTGCCTGGACTGGGATCCACTGGACTGGAACAGCCCCTTGGTGGTTACATTATGAAACCTTAGGACTCACATTCCCCTGCTTCATGATTGTCAGATAAATCTACTAGACATGAATCTTGTAGTAGTTTAATGGATGAACCATCCGATTTCTTGGTAACCCTTCATTGATGTTCTCCATGCCTAAGGGCCTGCTCCTCTCCAATTTGTTAACAGTTGTGGTAGTGATTCATCTTTTGGTAAATGGTAAGGCTTGTAAATGATGCACATTTCACATTTCCTAAAACATACAGTCAACAGGCACTTTTGCCTCTTTAGTCCACTTCAACCTTAATCAAAATATTTGTGACACATTCTCGTATAACTCATCAAGTTTCTTTAGACATCGCTTAAGAACAGTCCTCAAAAGCGAGATCGATACAACGCCAAAACTGAAGATATTCCTACGAAAACAAAGAACAAGGTTGATAAACACCATATCATGGGAGGAGATCTTAGAAACAAGAGAATAAGCCCATGAAGCTATCACCAAATACAACAACGTACCTTACCAGGTCGGATCGGCATAGATGATGAACAGTGCTAGAACCTGAGATGTAAATTTGGTCTTATGATGTCAGTCTATGCATTTGCAATTACTATTAGTGTTGTAAAGACACCCAAAATAGCAGAGTTACCTATCATGGAGTATGTTCTCAAATTTACTGTCTACATTCACATGGATTGGAGTCTATTTCCATCTAACTTTTCTTCCTGAAATGTAATCGGTAGTTTTAGGATAATCTATTAGTTATTTGGATCCCGTGAACAATAACTCCTACAATGAACATATTCAGGCTATACATGAACCTCACAGGACCAACGGTTTCCTGCAACTAGTACCAAAAGCACAATGGCTCGCCCCACTGGTCCACTCGATGCTCTTATCACACTCACCCCTTCTGATCAGCGCACTACAAACATAGAAATAATGTGTGAACTGCAAGCGATTTATTGCTTCATCATGCAACAATTTCTTAAATGGCATTGGAGGAATGACAGCCAACTGCTTCAAAGGCTTTAAGAGCCTCAACACGGCAGCCACCAACCTGCTGCTACTCCCTCTTCCCATTACACTCCTGCTCTCTATGTATCCCTCTACACATATGCATATACATACTACACTAATAGGGTACATCCCCTATTACCTACTCTAGTGTAGGCAATACATACATATGCACCCCACACAGTCATACACATACTCTCACTCATGTATATGGGTATGAACACACACAGAGACATAGGTAACCCACTGACATATACACATACACATGATAATGCACAACCACTGCTCACTTACCTCACATACACACTACACTACTGCTCCCTAACTCACATACTCCACATATACACCTGCTGCATAGCTCTCCAACCCTGCTGTTTGCAAATAGCAATACCTGCAGTGCTTAAAGCTACTCCACTCTACTACTACCTATTGTAGGTTGTGTGCAGGTGCACAAGCCACTCTTCATTACTTGCTGTTGCAGGTCCTAGCCCTGCTGGCCACACAAACCTGTGTACAGCCCCACACATACCCCTTTCCCTCTCTATTATTTGAGTGCAGTAGCCCCCTGCCAGTGTGCACAGGGACCCAAAGTCCCCTGCCCCTAGCAGTATAGGAATACTCCCTGCCTGTGCCTGCAGGTGCAAATACAGGAACCCCCTGCTGCTTCCCTCTACTCATGCACATCAGTGCACAGGTTGCACTCCCTGTACAAATCCTACCTGTTGCAGGGGTTAATCCCACTGCCTACCACTTGTGTGCTGCACTTGGCCTATGCAAGACACAAGGCCTACACAGGACCAAGTGCTGCCCCATTCTCTCCTTACCTATACTCATAGGTATATGTATATGTATACATAACTTGACCATGTATCAGGTATCCTTTGGCCCAATCAGTTAGTTGATGGCGTCCAAGATTTTCCCACTTTGCACAATCAGAGAATAACACAGACATAACTCAAATTTTTTGATATCATTTATATACCAAAAACACAATAACCGACAAACCATATATTTCTATATTTTTGGGATAACCATATATTTCTATATTTATGTTTGTATATATCAGCCTTGAAATATATATCAGTCTTGTTTCCAATTGTTAAAGCTACTTCAACTTGGTAACTGGTCATGTAGTAACAAATTGCAATTAAAATATCATATAGTATAAGCTACTTCTTTGAAGTGCTAATTGTAATTGAATTGTTCTATTTATAATTATTTATATTGGCGATATCATATAATAGGTAGCTTTATGTTACGAGTGGTTCATCTTATTTGTAACTTTTCATCATAACGTGGATGGCCGTTGAGTTCTCTTAAAATTGAGAAAGCTTCCTAAGAATTTTGCGACTTGGAGGACCTGATGTCAACATTGTGTTAGCCCTCTAAGTTAGTACTGTTTATTGGTCTAGTAAGATGATTTTTTTTCATATTATTAGAAGGCTAGTTGGAGGTTAGGGCATAATTTGGTATTTGTTGCATCAAGTAAATTCCTCCAAAAGACTATCAAGGTCAACTGAAGTCTGTTAGGAAAGATACCAATTTTCATGGGGTACTTGATTCTTCTATCTATTCCCTGTAATGCAGTTTTTGAAATAAGTTTTGTGGTTTTCTCTGTTGTGTTTATTTTGGTTATTTGCTTGTTGGTAAACTAGCAAAAAAAATTTATTTGAATCATCTATGTTCCATACAACCTGAAGCTTAGCATTATTGAAATATACAAGCTGTTATTATTAATCTAGTGATGAATCCCAAGAAGCTTCAAATCTTGTGATGAATCCCAAGATGAATATTCCTACAAGTTCAAGTAAGATAGGAAAACGAAGTACAATTGAAAGAGATGATGAACAAAGAGTGCTCGACAATGATGATTTTCTTAGCGGGGAAGGTAGCAACATTAATGATGAACATCCTGTCCTTAGAGTAAAAAGGGTAATAAATTTGTTTTTTTTATTTAATAATCTGTTGGAATATCGGTCATCATTTATTATTTTTATTCTCTTCCAGGTTACAAATGGTCCTACTCGTAAGTCGTTTCGTGTTGCCCATGAGTTGGATGACGGTAACAATATGAATGAAGAATATATTGGTGCTAAAAAGAAAAAGGTAAATAATTTGATCATGAATTAAATATTTTATTCACTAACTTGTTAGAGTGATGCTATTACTATATGTGTTATGCATTTCCAGATTGTATACAATGGTCCTACGTGTAAATCATCTCGCATTCTCCAGAATATGGAGGATGTTGTAGCAAAGGGGAAGAGGACATTGGATCCTCAATTAGAACCTTCTTTTATGGAGGATATCTTGGGCAGCCCTGGATCAGCATCTCGGTGCTTTGAGGAGAGCGAAGATGAGCCGGTAGATAATACACCGAAGGGTAAGTATTCGCCAACTCTCATCCTCAATGCAAATGTTCAATTTTGAAATTAAACTACTGTTGGACTCAATGCATCAGCTGGCCTTAATGCAAACGTTCCACTTGATGATTCTTTGTGGTTCTACATGATGTTTCCTCTAATGGGCATCTCTTATTTTCCTACTTGGTTGAATATGCATCCCAAGAAGTTAGATTTTTTTAACACTGTTCTGATGTATGATCTTCTGGTCTTGTATGAAGTTTCAAGTTTCTTTTTTTTGGGTTTCAATCACATCAAAGTTTTCATTTTGAAGATGGTTTATGGTTCTCTGTGATGTTTTCTTTTGTGGGCATCTCTTATTTTCCTATTTGATCGAGTGTGTGCAAAAAGGTTGAATTTTGATACGATTTTCTATTAGTTCATGATATTTGAATTTATGGCTTTGTCTGAAACTTCATTAATTTTTGTTCCATTCACATGGAAACTTTCTATTTTTATGATGTTTTGTGGTGCTCTGTGATCTTTGCTTTGATAACTTTCGATTTTGATGATGTTTTGTGGTGCTCTGTGATGTTTGTCCTGAAACCCTCTATCCCGTCCTGAAACCTCTAATATCTGTCTTTCAAAACATATGTGGTGCTCTGTGATGTTTTGTGGTGCTCTAAGATGTTTGTACAAATAACGAATGCTGAAATTGAGCAACTGCAAAAAGATGCGAAAAAACTACGAGAAGAGACTGAGGCGTTAAGAAGAGAGCGTGATGAGCAAGAGGCTCGACATACAAAAGAGGTTGAGACAATGAAAAATGATCTTAAAGCTGAGCGTCTTGAGCAAGAGGCTCGACATAAGGAAGAGCTCGAGAGGATGAAGTGTGAGCTTAGCACTGAGCTCAAAGCACAAGTTGCAAGTATGTTCGTGGGTGCTTTCTGCCTTCCTGATATACTCAAGTAAGTCTCTATCGCAAATTACTTTTCCATGAATCTGAGGTCCCAATTAACTTATAACTAACTATATTTCTGGCTTATTCATTTGTTTCCAGGTAGCCAATGCTGCTGGCAGCCATGGATGTGTGGATCGGTTTGTCAATGGATGTGGAAAATCAAATATATATGTTTTGGACTTGTGTAAAAAGTCATAGATTTTATTTTGTTTCCAGGTAGCCAATGCTGCTGGTAGCCATGGATATGTGGATCGGTTTGTCAATGGATGTGGAAAATCAAATATATATGTTTTGGACTTGTGTAAAAAGTCATAGATTTTATTTTATAAATTAAGTGAATGCTTGCTGATGTAAAACCTGATGGGAACAATCTAAGTGATGTAAGACTTGGATTTCATTTTGTGAACAATGGAATATTACCTTTAAATATGTTTTATAGAAATTGTTTTGTTAATGTTGCGGCTACCATATGCATTTTCGATTAAATAAAATAGTTTTGTATGAATTTTTGTTGTATATAAAATTCAATTATATATTTTATATATAAACAGGAAATTAGTAATTCCATAATAATTTAAATAATTGTTAAGTTTTTTCGTACGATTACAGTACTTTTTAAAATTTCGTCCCTTATTTATTAGGACGAAATATATCTGTTACAAAAACTTATTTTTTGGGACAAATTAATAAACCGTCACACAAAAGCATAAATTTGAAAACTTTTGAGACGTTTTGCCTAACCGTCCTTTAACAGTAATTAGGACGGCAATATCCGTCCCTAAAGTTTTTGCCACGCCACCCTAATGGGACCGGCCATTCCCATCCCAAAGGCCGTCCCAAATATTTGTTGGGACGGTAATTGCAGTTTTTAAGACGGTTTTTTGTTGTCCCCAAAGGTCACTTTTTTTGTAGTGCATTATAAGGAAGATTTATGCCAATCAGCATTAATTGCTAATGGGGATTTGGTATAATCTACCCTTAGTGGTTCTGATTCGTCACAATCAGAAACGAACGGCCTGGATTGATCAATCCCCAGGCCGCCGCCATCTCCAAGAGCTAATCATTGGCAACCCTAGTGATCAAATCCCACTATTATAAATAGCAAGGTGCCATTCCCTTGTAATATATAGGGAGATATACAAAAAAAACTAGAGAAGAATACGTATACACAGAGAGACTTCCCCCATAGTCAGAGAGAGAATATACACAGAGAGAGAAGCCAGGAGAGCAATCAGAGAGAGAGCAAGAAGGCATTTCTTCGTCAACGACCAAGCAGATCTTCCCCGAGTCAAGGCTGCGTACCGATCGTCCAAGGAGTAAGGCAGAGCGACCGTCGCTTTTCCGAGCCTCTATTGTCACCCCCCAGAATCTAAAATAAATAATCGTACTTAGACTGCTGTACCTAGGTTTTCGTCCCTAGGCTTTCTTTGTACGAGCGAGTTTGTATTGTGAGTCTAAGTTCAGTCCTCCGATAATTGTTCTGTACTTTTACAATCAATGGCAAACAACCTTATTTCCTTAAATTTTGAATGAGAATCATATGAGCAAATGTTTGCATATTGTAATTATTGCAAGTGTTAATACAAATGTCTGATATTCTATATTATAGATAATATGGTGTGTGGTGTCACACAGAAGATCATATTATCAGTTCCCTATGGAGTATATAAATAGTTCACAACCTAGATGGACTTGGACAATCTATTGGAAAGGTTGTAGTGTAATCTGGTATTAGTTTATCTTGACTATAGGTTTATACTAGTACACTTTGTGTGTATTGAACAGGACCACTTGAGGTTGTTCTCTTTGTACTGACTACATAAGAGAACAAACACCTCTGTTATTATGGATGCTTGTGCTTTTAATCCGGATATAATAACAGACATGTATATACAGTATGCATTAGTTTGACTCATAAAAGAGTGAGATTCATTATGGATCAACAACCTCTATGAATTAGGTAATAACATTGTATGTTTGATGGGCTGTTAATTATAAATGGAATCCATGTCCCGATATATCGGATTGATCATGTCCCCTTAAGGAGCTCATAAGGATTGTCATATAAACCCTACAGGTGGATTATATCCGACATAACAAATAAAGTTGAACGGTACTACTTAAGGATAAAAGATGTCGAATCAATATAGTTGTCAGTAACTTAATTTGATCGACGGACATACGATATCTTAACATGGAGAGCCAAACGAGCATATAATAAAAGGAGCCCACAAACATAATTTGGGATTATGGAGGTAGTACAACAATAGCTCATTAGTGGACCAAGCTATTATTAATGGGCCTGGATTGTGTGTTCGGGCTGAACACGGGATATCCAGATCCGTTAGGAGGCCTAACCATAATTTCTTCCCATGGTCCCTGTTGTAGCCTATATATATCCTCTATTCTCTGGCCGCCAGATTACTGATCAGAAATCTGAAACTTTCTCTAAATTCGTGATTCCCGTAAGGAGAGAAAGAGAGGGCTGCCAAGGAGAAGAAAAGGTTGGGAGACCGTCGCCCACCCGACGTCCAACTCGAGGAAGGAATACGTGCAGAAGATCTTGGGGTCATCCGCTCGAGATTGCCAGGAATTACTTGTTTCCTTTCTACCGCAGGTATAATTCGTGAACCTTAGTTTCCGTCTATGAAGGGTTAGAACACGTATTAGATCTTTTTAACTTTCTATCGATCAATACGCACACCAAAGAAAGGGTCCTGGGAATCCCCAATTCCATCAATTGGTATCAGAGCCACTTTGGATCTACGTATTGATTGATACGTCCATGTTGTCCAATAAAACCTGCGCTGTGTAATAGTCGGTAGATGTAGATCTGTTCTAACTCGGTTTTGTAGGCATCTTAGATCCAACTATTATGGTCCAATGCATGTTTTTGATTGTCTTGTTTAAACCACAGACAAGTCGTGGATGTTGTTGTTGTTGTGGATGTAATTAAAATCACGAGGGTTGATCGTGCTTATTATTTAATTTTTCAATCTAGATTATGTGTGAACTCCTTCGGGAGGCATAGGATTGATGTAATTTTAATTATTTTTGATCAATCGTGATGGCGGTGGTGGCTGTTTCTGATGCCGGATGAGATACTGGTTTTAAGCAGTCCAGAGGCAGACAGATAATTTTTGATGAAGGAATCGACAGCCAAAACCTTAATAGTTGAGGATGGAGCAGCAAAGATGACCATAATAGTTGGATATTTTATCTTATTTTTGTCATTTTGCTTTTTTCTGATTATGCATGTTTATATTGTGTGGATGTTTTTTTTTGAAAAACTAAGCCTACATTAATAATGGACAACATGGACATAATATCAACTACTAGAAAAACCCTCATTGTTAAATAACTAAGTGGGAGAGAATATTTATTTATCCTGGTCCCACCTCCAGTAACAACAACAGTGGCACCACCACCAACCGGGAAAACAAGGGCAAGCAGGCCTTGGTCACTGATGCGACTTAGAAGCCTGAACAATAACAGATGAAAGGTCAGTGGCCCAAGATCAATTACTTATTCGAAGATAGTCATGTCAAACCTATCTTCGATATGCTCTTGCAAGGGGGTAGGATCCAGCTCCCACCACCAAGGCGCGAGCCCCGAGCAGCAGAAATGGAGGACCCAATGGACTGTCACTTCCACCGCTATGTCCATCATGCCACCCAAGATTGCTTCCAATTGAAGCGGTACATCCAGAGTCTTATCGACTCCAAAGCTCTGCCGATAGACTTTGAAGAGGTTACTGTAGCAGCGAACATGGTATCTATTCAGTTCGGCGACTTCCTTCTAATAAGCACACCTGACGGGGTAATACATGTCCCCCGGGCAATAATGGAAGTTACTAATCTTCCACCCACCCGGAGCCAGACATCGGGATTTGTACCCCTCACCACATCGTAAGGAGAGATCATGTGGGTGCATCCAGACTTGGTGCCCGAAGTTACCCAGGGGGTGCCATCCCCTCCCAACAAGAAGAAGGGCAGTAAGTCTAGAGCCTGCCACACAATTTCAGCCGAAGCTGAAGAAGCCGCAGATATTGTTAGTCGGTCTGAAGCGCAAGTCCAGCCCGCAAGAGATAGTCCAGCTGAAGATCCTCAGCTAGCAACGTTGCCTCCTCCTGATGTTCCAAGGCCATCTCAGCCTCCGCTGGCGGATAAGTCCAAGACAAGGGAGACCCGCTTCGACAGGCCACTCCGTAATGATGCAACGCAGGGACTGGAGCGACCTTACAACTTTGACATATTAGCACAATTGGCTAATACGCCAGCAAAGATGTCACTATATGAGCTCCTAAGGCTCTCCAAGGATCTTCGTGTCGCACTAAGCGAAGCACTCCAGAAAGCTGATACCTATTTAGCTCAGGTCAAGCCTCCAAGGGAAGACCCGCCAGCAGATCTGTAGGACGGTGGTAGCACAGATGCAATGCCCAACATCGTATTTACTCCGTAGGACATGTTGATTAAGACCAACTTACATGATCGTCACTTGTACTACACTGGATACATAGGCGACATCAAGGTGGATAGGATGCATATCGACCCGGGATCGTCAATAAGCATCATCCCGAAAATTCTGCTCCAACTTTTTGGCATCCCTATGCACCGGCTAGCAGCAACCAGCACTGCCATTAGCGGGTTTAACTCAGGGAGAAGCTATCCCCTACGGAAGATCCGGTTGAAATGCCAGATTGGTGACCTGAGGACGGAAGTTACCTGCTATGTCATAGATACAAACACCTCCTATAACATCCTTCTGGGACGTCCGTGGATACATGACTATATGATTGTGCCATCTACCCTTCACCAATGTTTCAAATATGTCAGTAAACACAATTTCATGAAGACCGAATTTGCCGACATTGATCCCTTCAAAAGGGTTGAATCTTATTACTCGTCAGAAGCTTGTCTATATGACGAATCCAAAAAACACATAATGGACGAGCTGGAGGCCATTGCAGGGCCAGAGGAACCCTTGTGAATCCGTCTCCTACCCCACAAACCGGGCAGGGCTGCACCCCTTGTCGCAACCCTACATAAAGAAGTGCTTGATTCTCCTGTCACACCTACGCAGTCGAAACCAATGGTCATCCGCCTCCCGAGATTCAATCAGAAGCCAAAACCTGTTATAAGACCAATGGTGATCCGGCTGCCAAAGTCCAATCAAAGGCAACAGGAAGATGCAAAGCCCTCGGTAACACCGATGGTAATCCGACTGCCAAAATCTGCTCCAAGGCGACTAGAAGACACGAAATCCCTTGCCTAGTCGATGGTCATCCGTCTTCCCAAGGTGAGCCAGCCGCCAAGTGTTGATCCAACACTCCCAGGCAGATCAATACCTCAAACAGAACCCTTAGTGGTCAAGTTACCCAAGATAGCGGCCCAAACTCTGTGCTCGCAGGGGGTAGCCAAGGAAGACGGAGAACTCGCCAAAAATGTGGTTATACAGGCAGATAGCCCCTCTATGGATGATATAATCCCGGCGAACAAAATTTCTTATTTTATCAATAAGAGGCTGCCGTTAGACTATTCTGAGTATGATAAGCCTAATGTAACGTATGCCGCATGGGATTTTCTGGATGTTAGCCTGCACACACAGGTGACAATTGTCCATACCCCAAATCAACTAGCTCCTATAAAAGGTGCTTACTTCTCGGTATCAGACAGAAGAGGATGGGATCACACAATCATCTTTGGCCGAAAAGAAGGTCCTCAATCTTTCATTCCACAAGAGTCCGACCTTGGACCCGAGACTGGAAGACTACCGCACTACTTGTATAGTCCTCAAGCCAAGTACTTTATGCAAAAGCAGGGGTACGACATGGAGACTACTCCGGGTCTTAATTATGGCAGTGGTCGACGATTGCCTCTACAGCCGCCGGCGCCAGTAGGGAAGCCTCAGGATCATTATCACAAATCCAGACGTGGCCTCGGGTATGTTACTCCACCCACGATGCCCGAAAGTTCTGACGAGGAATGTGAGTGGCACTCCCATTCGTCCGAGTCACCTATTTACGACTCTGATAGCAGTATTGGGGATATATTCAGACAGACATTATCTGCCAATATGACATCCGCTGATGTCGAAGAAGAAGACAAAGACCTACTTGAACCTCTTGAGTTGGAGGCGTGGGTCCAGCAACTAGATGCACAATAGAAGAAACACTTCAAACTTCATGATCCTCCCACTGAAGATGAGGTTATACAAGTCAACCTCGGCAATAAATCCTCTCCAAAGAAAATCTTCGTCAGTAAAAGTCTGACAGACGACGAGCGGGAGTCGTTGTTACAACTCATCAGAGAATACATCGATGTCTTTGCTTGGAACTATGACGACATGCCAGGGCTGAACCCCGAAATTGTAATCCATAAGCTCAATATCTATCCGGACACAAAACCAGTCAAGCAACAGCAGCGACGATTTCGTCCAGACATCATAAATTCTGTCGAAGCGAAAGTGAACGAGCTTATAGCTAGTGGTTTCATCCGTGAAGAGCAGCACCCAAACTGGGTAGCCAACATGGTACCGGTCATCAAAAAGAACAAAAAAATCTGAATCTGCATCGATTTCCGTAATCTCAATGCGACGTGCCCTAAGGATGAATTCCATATTCCGATTACTGATATAATAATCGATAATATGTGCAGCTTCGAGCTCATATCCTTTATGGATGGCTTTTCAGGATACAATCGAATCAAGATGGCTCCCGATGACGAGATGCATACATTATTCCAAACGCTGATCGGCGTATATTGTTAAACAGTCATGCCTTTTGGCTTGAAGAATGCCGGTGCAACATATCAACGGGCCATGAGTGTCATCTTCAGAGATCATTTGTGCAAGATGGTGGAGTGTTACATAGACGACATCGCCGTCAAGAGCCGCCCCAAAAGCAGTCATTTATATGACACAAGAAAAGTGTTTAACCTCATGCGGGCACACAACCTGAAGATGAATCCCACCAAGTCCTTTCTGGTGGTGTCCAGTAGAAAGTCTTGGGCTTTGTCATTACTTTTCGGGGCATTCACATAGATCCCAACAAAACAAAAGCAATCATGGAGATGAACCCACCAAAGAACCTCCGCGAACTCCACGGCCTTCAAGGAAGACTAGCCTATATTAGGAGGTTTATATCTAACCTCACGGGGCGATGCCAACCCTTCACTCAACTCATGAGGAAAGGTGTCTCCTTTGTATGGAATGAGGAATGTCAGCATGCCTTTGATGATATTAAGGAGTACTTGATGAATCTGCCAGTTCTGGTAGCCCCGGTCACCGGAAAGCCCTTCCTGCTCTATGTACGGGCGATAGAACATTCCCTCGGCGCTCTGCTAGCCCAGAATAATGATGCGGGACATGAACAAACCATTTACTATCTCAGTCGAATGATGGTAGGACCTGAACATAGGTACAATGCTGTAGAGAAGGAGTGCCTTGCCCTAGTGTTCGCCATTCAAAAAATACGACACTATGTGACAGGGCAGACCATCCATGTGATTTCACGAGTCAGTCCCCTCAGGGTTCTCATGACCAAGCCAGTCACACTCAGTTCTCGTCTAACCACCTGGGCGATACTGCTATCCCCTTATGACATGGTTTTTGTTCCGCGGAAAGCTATCAAGGGTCAAGCCCTGGCTGACTTTCTAGCAGCCCATCCAGGCCCAGAAACAACCAGAATTTATAAAAAAATTCTCGATGAAGTCGTCGCCTCGAACATGGCTTCGTACGACGCCATTTGGCGGATGTTCTTCGACGGTACTTCAAGAACGGGGCCACAATGTGATATCGTTGCTGGAGTCGGGGTGGTATTAATTTCTCCCTCCGGACTAGTAGTCAATCAGGCGTATTCTCTTACAGAACCCTGTCCGAACAACGTAGCCGAATATAACGCTCTAGTCATTGGACTCCAACTCGTAAAAGAAGTTGGAATCAGATACCAGGAAGCTTATGGTCACTCATAATTGGTTGTTAACCAGATCCGAGGTTCGTACGAGGTCCGCAATGAGGACCTGATTCCCTATTATCAGACGGCAATGGCCATCATTACAACCTTGGAGGGGTTCTTTATAGAGCACGTTCCTAGACTTCAAAACATCGAAGCTGATGCCCTGGCCGGTCTCACCGCTTCCTTGGTACTCCCAAATAATGCTTATCATCTAGTCGACGCAATAGGCCATGAACTGGTCTGCCCTAGGAACACTCTTCAAGTGGGTATGAGTTACTCCGCCCAGATAACCAACGATATACAAGACTAGAGACGCCCGCTCATCGACTTTGCGGTCTATGGAATTCTGCCAGAGAATGTGAAGGAAGGTACCTCCATCAGAAGATGTTCCCTCAGATTCTTCTACGATACGAAGACAAAAATGTTGTATCGACGATCCTATGATGGGCTACTACTATGATGCCTGTCAAATGCAGAAGCTAAAGAAGACCTGTATGAAGCTTATGACGGTACTTGTGGGGCTCACCAACCTGGCCCAAAATTACAAGATCGCCTTCGCCGGATGGGTTATTACTGGCCTGCAATGGTCGTAAATGCAGTTGATTATGCAAAGAAGTATAAGGCTTGCCAGATCCATATAGATTTCATACATCTGCCATCTAAATTCTTGCACCAGACTGTGGCCTCTTGGCCATTCGAAGCATGGGGAATGGACGTCATTGGGCCAATCACCCCGCCGTTGTCTAGAGGGCATCGGTTTATACTTGCAATCACCGATTACTTCTCCAAATAGGCAGAAGCTGTTCCATTGGTTGAGGTCAAGACATCGAATGTGATTAGCTTCATAAAACATTACGTCATCTACCGTTTTGGACTACCTCGGAGGATTATCCACGACAATGGTCCACAGTTCACAAGCCATGCTTTCTATCGATTTTCTGATAAGAATCGGATCCAGAACATGGCCTCGACAGCATATAACCCCTCGGCCAATGGTCTGGCTGAAGAATTAAACAAAACCATAATCAAGCTTCTTAAAAAGTTCGTGTCGGCAAACAAATGTGACTGGAATGAAAAGCTTGGTGAGTGCCTATGGGCGTATCGGACGACGATTCGGATGGATACAGGAAATACGTCGGTCTCTTTGGTCTACGGGAGCGAGGCAGTCCTCCCATTGGAAACTCAGATCCCCTCACTTCGAGTGGCCCTCACCTACCGGTTAACGACGGACGATAACTACCACTGACGTCTACAGGAGTTAGAAGCATTAGATGAGAAGCGTTTACAAGCTCAACAAAGCATAGAGCTCTACCAAGCGCGCATCTCTCGGGCTTTCAACAAGAAAGTCAAGCAGAGGATATTCCAAGTGGGCGATCTTGTCTTGGCCATTCGCAGACCAATGTTCATGACTCACAAGACCCCGGCAAATTTCAGCCTAAGTGGGAGGGTCCGTTCGTCATCGAGACTGTATTCTCTAACCGCACGTACCGTCTCGCAAAGCAAAATGGAGACTTGCTCATGATGCCTATCAACGACAAGTTCCTCAAGAAATACTATGTCTAAAAGACACCTTCCAACGATCTCTCGGATTGTGAGTTATATACCCGCAGGTATCGCTGAACTTACACTCTGACTTTAAATCTCCCAGATTGTTGAGTTACGTACCCTCAGGTACCACTGAACTTACTCTCTGATTACTCCAAATGAATTCTCTTGGTCATATCTATGTACCCCCTGGTCATAGCTTTTCTACCACCAAGAATTTGCCTCAAAATCTATTGCCCGTACCACCAGTGCGCAGAAGGGTAATAGGTCCACACAAATTATTCTAATCTATTACTTGCACTGCCAGTGCACAAAAAGGGTAATAGGTCCACAAAACTCCCCAACAGAAAAAAGCAACCATGTCCATATTACCTCTGAGTTGTTTTTTTCCCGTCCATCACAAACAAATCACCCAATGCATAGAACTTCCACGTTGATAGCACCTCTGAGTTGTTCTGTATATCCCTATCATGCCTACCCCTAACATGTCCTCATTACCTCTGAATAGGAAGGCTTTATTTTGACCCGTATTTACCACGTCCTCATTACCTCTGAGTGAATACGTTGGTTTCCTCTCTACTTGTTATCAGTACTCGCATCGCCAGTACACAAAAATGATGATATGTCCACAAAAATTTATCCTATTCTATTACTCAGAGTAGTAGGTCCACAAAATATCATTCAAATCTATTTGTTCGTATTTCCAGATGCACAAAAGGGCAATAGGTCCACAAAAATCCCCCAGTGGGATGTCCTTTACAAATACTGTATTAGGCCCTCTAGTACAAGCACCATAAAATACCATAAATAAAATAGGGTGAGTGTACCCTGTTTATTCAAAATCAGTTACATTCACAGGAACACACCACCAGTAAAGGATTGCAAAAAGAAGCAAAACAAAAGATACAGCTATAGACAGACAGAAGTACAAAGGCGGATACGAACATCTAGTACATGGTAGCCTACGGATTCCTACAGTCAAGGATCATAGTCGTGCTGAGGCATATACCATTCCCCTAGACATTTCGCATACGAAAGATCTATTTGACCGGAGTATCCGGCAAGGACGGGAGGGTCAGAACTCTGTCCTCAGACTTGGGCTCCTCCTTGATAGCAATCCCTTCCCCGATGGACGCCAGCTTCTCTTTCACCTCAACTTTAACGAAAGGTGACTCTCGTTTGATGAAAGGGGGCAACACCTCTTCCTTCGTAATGGCCTCAGTCTACGACACAGATGCTACAAAAATAATAAAAAAGATAGTCATATAGCAACAAAGAACTCTGTCATACAGTCCACAGTTATGAGGCCGACTTTATGAAGCACTCATGCAGCATTTATACGGCTCAATTATTATCATGCGGCTCAGTCATGAAAAACTCATACGGCCCAATCAGTCACAGGGCGATCATACGACCCAATCTTACAGTATTTATGCGACCCAATCATAAAGTGCTCATGCGGCACCTATGCGGCTCGATCGTAAAAAGTTCATACATATTCTTCTTGAGGCACTCAGCCAGTTCAAGTTCGAATAAGCAGTAGTTATATGACTCAGTCCGTACAGCCCTATCGTATAGAACACATGTGGTCCAGACGAGATAGGGCATACATCGACATAGTTTATAGCAGAGGCAGTATATAACAGCCCCGCGCACAAAATTTTAGTCATCATCTGATCACCACCCTTACCCTTGAGAGAAGATTGCACATCAGAATGAATGGAAGAAGTGTCTACCATTCTCGACAGAGAAGCAAGTCTCTCCCCTTTGGCCGCCGCACCAATCAACTTAGAAGCTTTTGGAGCCATAGCAGAAAGTATAGAAGGTGAAAGAGGAAAGACTCTCTCTGAGTGACTCCTATTTATAGAATTGCTGAAGAGAGACTCTTTGATTCTCGAGATCATTAAAGATAGAGACGACGTTTGGGAACTTTATCCCTAGTAACCGTCGAGCGTCTCTTCGGTTTTCGAGATCATTAAAGATAGAGTCGACGTTTGGGAACTTTATTCCCAGTAACCGTCGGCTTCATCTCGAAAATAGATCCATAACCGAGTCAGGAGAATTAAATATAGCAGTGACAACTGGCAGACTCCCTGCGGCTCAAAGCGTCCCTGCGAATCAAGATTTATTTTGCGGCTCAGTACTTCTCTGCGACTCAAGTTCGAAAACCACTTCCTGTAACTTGAAGACTCCCTACGGCTTGGCATATTTTTTATGCTTCTTATTCAAAGTATTCCAAATTTGCAATTTGGAAACTTTGAAGGGGGTCTTGTAGAAACATAAAAAATATGGAGTTCATACGGGTTACAAATTGCCGCATAGGTACATTTGACCAAACAGGTCCGCATGAAGGAAAATCGCATGACTGTTCAAAGACATATACGGCCCATCAACGAACAGCTGTAGAAGGAAAATATGCGACCAAGGAGGAGCAGTTCGACTGATAAAGCTGACAAGTCCTGGCAAAACATGACAGTTCTGACACTTTCACAAGAAAGATGAGATGTGGGACGTCGCCAAAAAGCAGGGTTCATACGCCTCCATGCGGCCAGAAGAGTGTCATCTAGGCCATATGATACTTATGCGGCCCAGATTATGCGACCCCGAAATTTCCAGCAGCTGAGGGTAATTATGATTCAGGCCGCATGCTTGAGTCTCATGCGACCCCACATGATCAAAGACTGAGAACACCATATGCAGCGGGACACGTAGCAATCTGACCAATTCCTTAACTACCCAGATTTGCTGTAACAAAATCCCAACAAACCGACAGATGGCAGCCCAAGAGCGGGTCTATACGTGTCAATCAGCCACGTGGCCGCAAGCCGTCCATGCTGCTCAAAATCTATCCTATTATAAATAGCAGGATGCCATACCCCTGCATTGGCGGGCAACCTTCAAGAAAAAAAGTAATATCTTCACGAGCTATAGACTGCATCAGATAGTCCACGGAGTAAGGCAGAGTTGATAGCACTTTCCCGAGCCTCCACCGTCACCCCCAGAATCAATACTAAACAATTGTACTTAGATTGTTTCCTAGGCTTTCTTTCTAGGCCCTTTCTTTGTACAAGCGAGTTTGCAATCAATTCCAGTGTTCTGTAATACCTGTTGTTGATTTTTATGGTAAACACATACGAAGTCCTTGCAACTTCTACAGACGCGAGCTTTGATACGAAGAACTCGACCAACTTCAGTTTTGAAGAGTCTTTCTTCAATTAAGCCTCTAATTACAATTTCTCTGAAATCTTCTAGACCATACCGTACCGGCAAATTGACTAGAGAATTGTAACTGGCTTGGGATTTAAGAATAAAAGCTTTTTAGAAAACTCTCTGGAAGAAATGTAAGCTTTAGAAGAAAAGAGATGAAAGTGAATTGGTGATTTTAAATGATCAGAATTCTTCTCTATTTATAGTTTCTCCAAAGACAGAATTCGGACAGAACACTATGTAACAATCTGCAACTGAAGGGAGACCAAGTTTAAAATTCCAACGTTCACATAACGTTCACTATGGCCGAACTATGGCTGAACTCTGGCAGAGTTCTGTCAGGGTTGGTCAGGAAAATTTTAAGAAAATATTTTTTGTTTTTTTTGAAATCCTTCAGAAGGTTTTGTAAATAAGAGATATTTTTCAAAATATAGGTCATTTTGGAAAACAATCTTGGATAGCCTATTTGCCAGTACTACTTGGTGTACAATGTATTCTTAGACTCAATAAAAGTAAAAATTATATTGCATAAAGAAATACAGTCTCGAGTGGCAAACATAGCTTTGGTCTTGAACTGAGTAGATATACAATCTTGATCAGTGTCCAAGTGTCTAAAATGTCTTGAGTAAACATCTGTTATTTCGTATATCGAGACAGAGTTTGATCAATTATTAAAATCAAGTTTGACCATGACCAATGGGCCAACAATCTCCCCCATTTTGATAATTGACAAACCTTGACCGATATAACATCTTTGGTCTTTATCAAATCAAATTGTACCGATATAATGTACCAAAAAAATTGTTCCTGTAGATTGTTCATATCATGTATTCTTACAGATCGAAGATGTTAGATCTTATTTCTCTCCCATTGTCACTTAGCAAAATAATTACAAAAGAGAAAGCTCTCCCGTAATATATACAGAAGTAACAATCAGTGAAGAAACACAAAATATAGATATATAAAAAAGATTTATCACAGGCATGGTATAAATGTTACGTAAAGAAATATGATAAGCAGAAAATATATCACAGGCATTATAAATGGAAGCATAATAAAAGATAATGCTATAAGAAATAATGAATAATGCTATACTGAATGAAAATATGCTAATGAAAATATGCTATAACAGGTTCATCAGACAAAAATAATAAAAGAAATCACAACCATATAACTAATAAGAGTACTTATAATAGCTTAGAATGTCAGAGCATTTCCAAGTAAACAAAGACAATAACATCAGTCTCAATAGTACGACAACTAGACAAGAATATCTAAAATCACATATCATCCTCATCGTCATCATCATCATCTGCGGTGCCAGTATGTCCACCATGTCCGGATGGACCAGCTCCAGATGTATCAGATCCAGAGGTGTATGGAGTAGCACTAGAACTACGGTACCAATCATAAGCGTTCTATGGCTGGAACAGAGAATGGACCGCCTCATCCTCAATGCGGTAACCGGATACAGTAGGGTCTCTAGGAAGAGAGCTAGCAGAATGACCCGTCTGAGCAAATCGGAGATTACAAACGAGTTGGTAATAGCCTGGAACCGAGTCACGTCACGGAACACATGTTCGCGGAAGGTGTCAACAAAAAAAGTTCGCAAATCCGAGAGGTGCTGATGGATACCCTCAAAAGTCATAGGGTAGGTCTGAGGAGGAACAGGTGCGGTAAGAGCAGGTGCAGGAGGTGTAAGAGCAGTGGCAATGCTACGACGAAAAAACTTGAGAAACTTGGCCTCAGGGTCCAAAGCGCAAGTGGATAATTCGATATCAAAATATTAAAAGATACGAGGGATATGTATCGCGTAAGAGAGATTGCGTTCTCTTTTGCGACATCTTCCCATCATTTGGATGATAGTCTTAGGCCAGAAAAAGGAATCCCCTTAAGAATGTGATAGAGGGCAGAGAGTTCTAGTGCAGTGAAATCATCTTTTGAAGTAGATTTCGGAAGAATAGTGGAGTAGATGATGCGATGTAACTCGTAGTTAAACAAGTTCATGTTATTGGCCTTGAACTTTCCAGGACGAGCACGTGCTGGCGCACAAAGCTCATTCTTGAAACTAACAAGAGTCCTGCCCTCGGGAAAGTCGAAGTCGGTGATGTCATCGAACGGGGCACCTTCGTTTGGAATACCAAGGATTTTCGTTAGCAATACATCATTGAGCTCGATATCGATCCCGTCAACACGAGTTCTTACGGTAAAAGAGTCTAACACAAAGTTACAATAGAATAGTCTAAGGACATTAGTAGCTATAGGGAATTATTGGGTAACGAGACGGTGTAACCCTAATGCCTCAAACAAAGGACGATGTTCAGGAAATACAGTCCATTTAATCGGAGCGCCTGTGCATATTGTATGCATAGCAAAGTCGGCATACCATAGCAAAGCTTGGTCATGAGTTTTAAAGTAAAACTCATCCGACACGCCATCACCCGATTGGACCGGGGAAAAGAGTGAATTCATGTTCGGATCGAAAGACGATGCCTCTTCATTGACATTAGTCTTCTTCCTCTTAGAAGGATTGAATCCCTTATGCATTCCTTCCCAAAACTAGGTAACCCTAAGAATTTGAAAGTGGAGGAAAAAAGGAGTTATACCTTTGGAGAATCAAGTATGTTGTAGAGGATGCGATTCTCCGCAGGAATCCAAATTTTGGATGGATCTCTCCATGTAGATTGGAAGAAAAGGAGTAGAGGAAAACTAGGGTTTGAGGGTTCTTCGACTGCTGCTGCTGCTGTAATGAAATAATTTAGAAGAGATAAAGAGGAGAAGGCCTCGGGTTCTGACTTAAAAACTTACAGCACCAACAGAACTCTGGCCGAATTCGGACCGAACTCGGACTGAATTCGCCTAGGGTTCTCCTGGGTTTTTTAAAAAAAAATTATGGGCCACATCCTTTTCATCAACTCATTTCAAATATTTAATTCAAAGTTTAGTAATTTTAAACTTCAAATAATATAATTAATATTATTTTATAAATTAACTTTCGTTACTCAGTGTCTATTTCAGATTAGCTGTAGGAGTATTGTCCCAGCTAACGGGAGCTCACTGGGGAACAATTAAGTACCGCTTCGCTTCGACCGTAGTCGTGGTGACAGACAGACACTTTGTAGGCTTGTCTCAAAAACAGTTATTGAGTATTGAATAAATTAATTAATAAAACAAAATTAATTAATATTATTAACATCTAAAATTCTTAATTCTCGACGTAAATAATTGAAACAATCTTCCGCTAAAGGATTTGTGAAAATGTTAGCCAATTAATTCTGTGTGTCTATGTATACAAGGTCTATATCTCCATTTTGTTGATGATCTCTAAGAAAATGATGTCGAATCTTGATATTCTTAGTACGAGAGTTACATACTAGATTCTTAGTCAAATTAATAGAACTAGTGTTATCACAGAAAATGGATATGTGTGTGAAATACAATCCAAAGTCTTCTAAAGTTTGTTTCATCCATAAAATTTGTGCACAAGAACATCCTCCGGCGATATACTCAGCCTCGGTTGTTGATAATGCGACAGAATTTTGCTTCTTGCTAAACTAAGAGACTAGTGCTTTTCCTAGGAAATGACATGTATCGCTGGTACTTTTTCTATCCACTTTGTATCCGACAAAATCAGTATCAGAATAACCGGTTAGGTCAAATGATGTGGTTTTAGGATACCATAAGCCGACAGAAGAAGTACCCTTAAGGTATCGGAAGATACGCTTAACTGCGCACAGATGTGATTCCTTAGAATTGGCTTGAAAACGTGCACACAAGCAAACACAACATAATATCTGGTCGACTAGCAGTTAAGTACAGTAAGCTATCGATCATACCTCGATACTTATGTATGTCGACGGATTTGCCTTGTTCATCACTATCAAGCTTGGTTGAAGTCGCCATTGGAGTGCTAAGAGGTTTGACTGCTTCCAGGTCGAACTTTTTAATATATCTTTTGTGTACTTTGCTTGATTTATGAACGTTCCATTGTTGGTTTGTTTGATTTGCAGTCCGAAAAAGAATTTTACCTCTTCCATCATTCTCATCTCAAACTCATTCTGCATACACTTTGAAAATTCTTGACAAAAAGATTCATCATTGGATCCAAAAATAATATCATCTACATAGATTTGAATCAAAAGAAGATTGTTATTCAAAGATTTTATACACAGTGTAGTGTCAACCTTTCCCTTTGAAAAATCGTTGTCAAGTAGAAAAGAGCTTAGACGATCATACCAAGCACGAGAGGCTTGTTTCAAATCGTATAAGGCTTTCTTCAACTTGAAAACATAATCAGGATTTTTGAAATCAATAAAACCTGGAGGTTGAGTTACAAAAACTTCTTCTTTTATAAAATTATTCAAAAATTTGCTTTTAACATCCATTTGAAATAATTTAAAATTATAAAAACATGCAAATGCACATAACATGCGAATGGATTCTAATCTTGCAACTGGGCATAAGTCTCATCGTAGTCGATACCTTCTTCTTGATTGTATCCTTGAGCTACGAGTTGAGCCTTATTACGAGTCACTAAACCATTCTCGTTCAGTTTGTTTCGGAATACCCAATGGGTGCCAATGATCGGATGATCAATGAGCTTGGAAACAAGTTCCCAAACTTGATTCCGCTCGAATTGGTTTAATTCCTCTTGCAAAGCATCTAAGCAAAAATTATTACTACAAGCTTATTCAATATTTTTGGGTTCAAGCTGTGAAATAAAAGCAACACAAGAAGCTACATCTTTATTAGAGGAACGAGTGCTTATACCCTTGGTAATCTCACCAATTACCAAGTCCTTTGGATGATCTGCCAAGAATCTCATCTCTTTTGGCATATCCTCAGGATTGTTGGTTCCGGCTTCTTTGCTTGAAGACTCAGCTGGTGCTTGGTGTGAAGGTTCTGCATCTTTGTGGGTAGATTTTGTAGTAGCTGTACTTGGTGTACTCACGTCTTTATTATCTTCATCGTTTGAATGTTGATTTAGTTCATCAAACTTGACATTAATTGATTCTTTGATGATCATGGTTCTCTTATTGAAGACTCTGTACCCTTTGCTCTTTTGCTGCATAACCTAAAAAGATACCTTCATCTGCCTTTTCATCAAGTTTACTCAGGTTGTCTTTAGTATTAAGAATAAAGCATTTACAACCAAATATCTTGAAATGTGAAACAGTGGGTGTTCTATCAAACCATAACTCATAGGGAGTCTTCTTCGATATAGGTCGAATCAGAACCCTATTGAGAATATAGCACGCTGTATTGACAGCTTCAGCCCAAAAGTATTTAAGTAGACTAAACTGGTTCAACATTACTCTAGACATTTCAGATAGAGTCCTATTCTTACGTTCCACACCTCCATTTTGTTGTGGAGTCCTAGGGCAGAAAAACTCATACAAATAACCATGTGTGTCACAGAATTGCTTGAACTATGCATTCTCAAATTTGCCGTCATGCTCACTATGAATTCGAGTAATCATGAAATCTTTTTCATTCTGTACTTTCTTGCAGAAGGTGACGAATTCTGACAAAGCATCGTTCTTGCAAAAAAATATACCCATGTATATCTAGAGAAATCATCTACAATAAAAAATACATATAACTTACCACCTAGACTAGCAATTCTACTAGGTCCAAATAAGTCCATATGAAACAATTGTAGAGGTCTAGTGGTACTTACTGCGTTCTTGGACTTAAAGGCGGATTGGGTAGCTTTGATCTTTTCACATTTGCTACATATCGTATCCTTCTTGAAACATATGTCCGGCAAGCCGTGTACCCACTTCTTTGTGGATAGTTTTAAAATTGTGTCCATGTTTGTATGACCGAGTCTCATATGCCATAGTTGACTCTCAATGCTCTTGGCCATCAAGCATCTACCTGTTTTGTTATCATCTTCTAACAGATAGAAAACGTATATGTTGTCTTTCCTGATACCTTCAAAGATAGTACTACCAGTTGAGATATCAACTATAGTATATTTGTCTTTGACGAAGTTAATGCCATAACCGTGATCAGCTAAATGGCTTATGCTGAGCAGATTATGTTTTAACTCGGTAACTAGACAGATATCTTTAATCACAGGATAGGGAGCCTTACCAATGTCACCGATACCGATTATGCACCCTCTTAAATTATTACCGAAAGAGATGTATCCTTCTTTATTCTTCTTCGACAGTGTTGCGAATAACGATGCATCATCGGTCATATGCCGTGAGCAACCGCTGTCGAAGATCCATTTGCTTCTAGCATGTGAAGGGCGTTCCACCTACAAAATAGTTTGCAGATGAAAATCTTGGTACCTATTTCTTGTAGGATCCTGACATGTTAGTCTTTGGTATCCATGTATAAATATTTAAATCTACTAACTTTCTGATTCTGTATGCAGAGGATATATGACCAATGAGGCCACAATAATGGCATTTTGCATGTTGAGTGTTGAAAGTAGTATGAGGTGGATGATTGGTAGGTTTTGGTTTTCTAGTATATAAAAATGCATGACTATTAGTCTTTTTGGGAATTGGTTTGGTATGGTTTGGTCTGACCGTGTTTGGTTTGGGTGTGTTTCGATGATTAGGTAATTGACACGTGTTATAATAGGAAGCAGCAACTTCAGGCCATTTTTCTAAACAAATTTCTAACTTTTTGGAGGTGTCATATAATCTAGTATAGTTAGATGTAAGTATTTCTATTCTGACTTATGCACACTGGAGATTCTTTCTCTCCTTAGATAGGTCTTCCTTTAGCTGGATAATAGTTTGGTCTGTTTCTTCGGATAACTTGGTAGTCTCGTGTAACAACAGCTTAATAGAAGAATGCTCACTAGACTCAATAGAAGAAATATTATTTCTAACATCAGCTGGTTGGTTGGTAAGTCTTTCTATCTCACCTTTGTACTCTTTAAGTACCTTCTTAGAGGTTTCAAATTTACTACGCAATTTTCTGTAGTCAGTTAACAGGTCACTGAAAGCCTCTCATAGTTCTTCAAATGTGAAATCATCATAAGGACCAAACAGAGGATTAGTGGTTACCTGATCGCAAGCCATCAAGCATACATTTGCAGCGTCATCCCATTGTTCATCTTCTGATTCGCTAGCTTCGCTCTCATGCCATATGCTTGTATTGGCGTACTTCCTCCATGTAGATCTCTTCAGGTAGCTTTTGTCATATTTGCTGCTTTTCTTGTTGATGATGATGTTGTTGGACAATCTTTCTTCATATGTTCTTTCTTCTTACATCCGTAGCAAATAAGATCTTCCTCGTTGTTGTTGTTGTTGCTATCTTTTGTTCTTCTATTGAATCTTATGAACTTCATAAATTTTCTTACTAGAAGATCTTGATCTTCAGAGTCAGAGTCGTTGTCGTCAGAATCATCTTCGACAGTTCTTCTAGGTTGAGCCTTGAGATCGATCGACTTCTCTGACTTCTCCTTTGGTGTAGCATCTTCAAAGTCTTGAAGTTCCAACTCGTGAGTGAGTAGCTTACCCATGAGTGTTTCCAGTGACATTGTTGAGAGGTCGTTTCCTTCAATGATTGTTGTAGCCTTTGGAATCCAGTTCTTTGTGAGAGCTCGTAGAAGTTTACGAATCTTCTTATGGTTACTGTATTCTTTGCCTAATGAAGACAAAGGATTTACAATATCCAATAATCTCGTAAACATCTGAGTGGCAGATTCATTTGGCTTCATCTTGAACACCTCGTACTCTTGAGTAAGTCTGCTGATCTTTGACTCCTTGACTTGTGTTGTTCTTCGTGGGTTACTTCGAGAAGTTTCCACATTTTATATGATATTGTGCAAGTCGACACCCTGTTAAACTCAGTTCTATCTAAAGCACAAAATAAAGCGTTAATAGCACGTGCATCAAGACAGGCCTTTTACTTTTCATCCTCAGTATATTTATCATGGGGTTTATCAACTAAAACTCCCTCAACAGTAATACGAAGAGGCTTTTTGTATCCATCAATAACTATAGACCATAAGTCAAAATCAAAAGATTTTAAGAAGAAACTCATCCATGTTTTCCAATAATTGTAGTTTGTGTCGTCAAACAGTGGAGGTCTATTTGTGGCATGGCCTTCACTTGTGAATTTCATAGTTGCCATGTGTATTACTGTGATCTATAAAATAATTAAATATAACTGCAGTTTTACCTTGCTTTACCTGTATAACCCGTTCTGATACCAATTGTAGGAACGAAGTCGTAAAGCAGAATACTCTAGAGGGGGATGAATAGAGTAGGCAGCGGAATATTGCTAATTAAAAAACATGTTAGCAGTTAGATCACATAAATAATATCAAAAATCACAAAGTAATAACTGTAAAGAAAAGAGATCAGAAGGCAAACGCAAACACAACAATTTATACTGGTTTCCCTCTTGTGAGGACTAGTCCAATAGGAAGAACTCTCGCTTCCAGTTGAATCCACTATTAGAAAATCTTACAATTTTTCATACGAAGTCCTTGCAACTTCTACAGACGCGAGCTTTGATACGAAGAACTCGACCAACTTCAATTTTGAAGAGTCTTTCCTTAATCAAGCCTCTGATTACAATTTCTCTAAAATCTTCTAGATCGCACCGTACCGGCAAATTGACTAGAGAATTGTAACTGGCTTGGGATTTGAAAATGAAAGCTCTTTAGAAAACTCTTTGGAAGAAACGTAGGCTTTAGAAGAGAAGAGATGAAAGTGAATTGGTGATTTTAAATGATCAGAATTCCTCTATATTTATAGTTTTTCCAAAAGCAGAACTCTGGTAGAATTCGAACAAAAATGTATGTAACAATCCGCAACTGAAGGAAGACCAAGTTTAAAAATCCAACGTTCACATAACGTTCACTATGGCCGAACTCTGGCCGAACACTGGCCGAGTTCTGTCAGGGTTGGTCAGGAATATTTTAAGAAAATATTTTTGATTTTTTTTTGAAATCCTTTAGAAGCTTTTATAAATAAGCGATATTTTTCAAAACATAGGTCATTTTGGAAAACAATCTTGGATAGCCTATTTGCTAATACGACTTGGTGTACAATGTATTCCTAGACTCAATAAAAGTAAAAATTACATTGCATAAAGAAATACAGTCTCGAGTGGCAAACATAGCTTCGGTCTTGAACTGAGTAGATATCCAATCTTGATCAGTGTCTAATTGTCCAAAACGTCTTGAGTAAACATCTGAGTTATTTCCTATATCGAGACAGAGTTTGATCAATTATTAAAATCATGTTTGACCATGACCAATGGGCCAACATTAACTGCAATTCTTCCTACTCACATAATGACATTAACTGTGCTTCTGGCTGCACATTAAAGGCCTTGTGCCAGCCTGGTTTCAGTGTATAATTTTTGGGCATCTACAAGTTTACCCTCAAGAGACGGCCTGTTATCTCTGTCCATACATTATAGGTGAGTTCTTTATAAAGAGTCATGGCATGAAGCATTGCGCTTCTTTGCGGTGCTACGCCGCTATGACATGGCTTAAAGTCGAGGTTTTACCCACCTGGGTATCTCATCGTACTGTCATACTACAGTAGCATTAGGTCACAAGCCTCTTTGTAGTGCCAAACTACCCAGCATGAAGCCTTGCGCTTCCGTGCGGTGTTACGCCGCTATGACATGGCTTGTGAAGCCAAGGCTTTACCCTACCTGATACCTCTTCGTGGTGTCATGCTACTGTAACATGAGGATATCGTCCTCTTTGTAGTGTTGTCTACATCTCTTTATTAAGATTATCATACAACATTTGGCTACCTGCCTATTTGCGGTGCTACTCCGCTGTGACTTGGCTCACAAAGCCGAGGCATTACCCCTAAGCGGGAACCTCATGGTGGAGTCACCCCACAATAGCATAGAGTTACACTCCTTATAGTGTTGCGCTACCGTGCTTCCTATAAAGTACTCCAGGCATTCACTCTGCCTGAGAACTCACTAAGGTATTTAAGCCAACCTTCCCACAGGGTCCGTTTACCGCAGAAAATAGACAATAATGGTTGTAGGTCCGTAGCCTCTCCATGCCACAGAGGATAAGTACCTACCATTTTTGATATTCTTTCGGTTAATAGTCCTCCCTTGAACCAAAAGCTAGATGCCTAGTAGATTTCTCTTTGAACCAATAGCATAAAACTTTATGGTATGCATGTAATAACACATTATCAGAATGCCTTCAAGCCTATTTTACAAGCTGTGTCATCGACCAACTGGCGCTTGAGGCCCTTGGTGAACGAATTCGTTAGGTTCTCCTGACTCCGAACATTAATCACTGTAATAACACCCCTCTTGATGAGATCGTGTACTGCCTTGTGCTTCAACCGCACAGTCCTCTTTTTCCCGTTGAAGAGGTCATTTGATGCCACTGTCGCAGTCGTCTGGTTGTCGCAGTATATCTGTATCCTCAGTATTTGCTCCCCAACTACTGGAAGATCATACATGAGCTTCTGAAGCCAATCTGCTTCCTCCGTTGCGGTATCAAGTGCAAAGAACTCAGATTCCATGGATGACCGCGAGAGCATAGTTTGTTTCTTCGATTTCTACGATATAGCAGCTCCACTCATTGTGAAAATGTTTCTACTTATAGACCTCTCGCTCTCCACTTTTGAGCACCAGCTGGCATCACTGAAGCCTTCCACTACCGACGGATTTCTGTTATAGTACAGTGCATATGTCTGAGCCTTCTTGAGGTATCTCATAACCCGATTCACAGCTTTCCAGTGCTCAATGCCTGGATTGTTCGTGAAACGACTCAGCATTTCCACGACGAAAACTATGTCAGGCCTTGTGGCAGTAGTAGCAAACATCAAATTTCCGATTACGCTTGCATACTCCAGCTGCCTGACGCTTTTTCCTAAATTAGGCTTCATCTTCAGATTACACCTGTACGGCGTATCGATCCCTGGAAGATCCTGATTCCCTTAACGAGTGATCATCTTCTCAACATAATGAGACTGTGACAGCGCTAGTCCAGTGTCTGTCCGAATGATCTTGATCCCTAAGATCATATCAGCTTCCCCCAAGTCCTTCATACAGAACTTGCTTGAAATGAACTTCTTTGTCTCCGTAACACAGCCCATATCCGTACCTAGGATCAGCATGTCGTCCACGTACAGACAAACGATCACACCTCTTCCATCAGCGAACTTCGTGTAAACACACATGTCCGCCTCGCTGACCATGTAGCTATTTGACTTATAATCTTGTCAATTTCTCATGCCATATCTTGGGAGCCTGTTTAATACCGTACAAGGATTTTACCAACTTGCAGACTTTGTCTTCAAGACCCTTTACGGCAAATCCCTCTAGCTGTTGCATGTAAATCTCTTCGGTCAGCTCGCCATTTAGAAAAGTCGTTTTCACAACATCTGATGTATCACCATCTTATGTATTGCTGCGAGAGCAATCAACATTCTAATGGTGGTCATCCGGGCTACTAGAGCATACGTGTCAAAGTTGTCAATACCCTACTTCTGAGAAAACCCCTTGGCTACAAACCTAGCCTTGAACTTGTCAATAGTTCCGTCTGCTTTTATCTTCTTTTTGAAGATCCATTTGCATCCGATGGGTTTCGCTCCTTCAGGAAGATCAACCAACACCCAAGTGTTATTTGAGGTGATGGAATCAATTTCATTGTCAATCGCCTCCTTCCAGAAAACTGCATCTCTGGTCTTCATCGCCTCATCATAGGTAAGCGGATCTGTTTTCACATGATAGGTGACAAAGTTATTTCCGAAGTCCTTCGGCCTCCTCACATGCTTCGCTGACGGATCAGCGAGTTCTTGTTCAACCGTTGTTTCAACAATAACATCTTCTTGCACTACTTCTTTATTAAAAACTTCAGTTTCTTGCACACCCTCATTGTTCTCCGGTATATCTGCAGAAACAATATTCTTGTGCCTTGCAAACTTATCTTCAAAATATTCAGCATTGCGAGATTCGATGATATGATTTGACTCAATATCAAGAAATCTCCGAGCATCACTCTTCTCGGCATACCCCAAGAAGATCGTCTTCGTAGTCCTTGTCCCCAGCTTCTGAATCTTCATATCTGGGAGCTTCACATAAGCCAGACACCCCCACACTCGAATGACATTCAATTTAGGTCTGACTTGAACCAGAGTTCATGAGGAGCTACGTCCGAAGTTTCATACGGCACTCTATTTAGAATAAAAGTGGTCGTCAATGCAGCTTGTCCCTAGTAGCATTTAGGAAGACCCTCAGTTAGCAGTATTGAGTTCATCATTTCTGTCAACATTCTGTTCTTCCTCACCGCTACTCCGTTAGATTGAGGAGAATACGTAGCAGTAGTCTCATTGATGATTCCATATTCTTTACAGAACGATGCAAATTCATGAGACCTATACTCTACATCTCAATCACTTCTGAGAATTTGTAGATCGGTTTAACATTCAGCTTCAGTCCTAAAGTCTCTGAACTACTCGAATGTTGCATCCTTCTACTTGAGAAGTCAGGCGAACATGCACTTCGAGAAACACTTCAAACCGGCCTCTGTGGAGAATTGATAAAAGTTACAGATATCTGAGTGTACTAACTCCAGATGATCAGTACTTTAGTTCAATCGTCTGAGCAGCTTCCCAACAGTCTTGTATCTGTATAGACCTTAAATTCCTCCACCTCCTTCCCCACACATTCTGAAGATAAGGTCCCGGTAGGACAGCTTGAGTCTGCTTCTGTAATAGAACAACTCTCAGTCCATTCAATGAAGTAACTTCATCGCTATCAGTAGAAGTTTGAACATCCCTTCAGCATCGAACATCTTTTCGAAGCATATCCCTCGCCATGAAATTACCATCTGGCTAGTACAAATGTCCATCTTTTAAGTCTGTATCAGATAACAAATTTTCTGAGATCGAATCTTCAAAAATCTCTGGTACTTGTAATACGGATTCCAGTGTCCTTGTTGGTGGTTCATAACCACTATCTCGATCTTTAGATATTCTGTTAGGTACATATTCGCCATCGAGACCTTCGTCATAACATGGCTCGTCCTTGGTGAACATCTCCTTCGTGAGCATACGTGGTCAGATGCACTAGTATCAGACCACTAGTCAGCTACCACGCTAGATAACTCAATCTGTGCAACAATAGCAACCAAGTTAAGTAATCAAAATAATCAAGTTTAGCCATACCTACTATTTTGGTTTGAGCTTGGATTTGCATTCACTCTTGTAGTGGCCATTCTTGCCACATTTGAAGCAAGTCAAGTGGGACTTGGACTTTTGTTGCTTGAAGGAAGGACCGTTCACTTTCAGATTAGTAGAGTCCTTCTTCTTGTGATAAAAAGCCACCTGCTTCCCCTTGAACTCTCTTATCTGCACCAAGTTGGCCTTAGCCAGTTGTTTGGGCAGAGAGTCCATCTTCTGTTGAGATCGCATTTTGTCCTTAACGTGGATCTCTTGTAGAAGATCTTCCAAGCTAATTTCCAGCTTCTTCCGATGCATTCTAGTATAGAAGTTGCTCCAACCAGCAAAAAGTTTTGAGACTATCCCTCCAATGACAAACTTGTCGACGAGGGGCATCTTTTCGTCATCCAACTTCTGATGCAACTTCAGGAATTCCTTCACTTGAGGTAGCATCACCATCTCGTCTTCGAAGAGCCACTTGTGGTACTTCTCGATGATGAAGATTTTGGACCTGTTCTCATCATCTTCATATAGCTTATCCAAAGAATCCTAGATCTCTTTGGCCTTCACCTTTTTGGAATATGACTCTGCCAGAGAGTCTTTCATAGAATTAAGAATCAGCAATTTACAGATGTTGTTTTCTCTCTTCCATTTGCTCTGCTTGATGAGTGCAGCAACAATAGCATCTACAATTCCTTCTTCTGGAATCGTCGGTTCATCCTCAATCAATACGTGGTCTATGTCCACGAGTTAAAGATTAAGGGTGACCTTCCTCTTCCAGATTTAGAAATATTCTCTGTCGAATATCTCCAACTGTTTAAAGCTGGTATCGATGAGAGAACTATGAGAGTTTTCAATCTTTTAATCTTGATTTGAGATTGTTATTCCCGAGGCATAATTTTCGATGGAAAATAGAGAAACGAACATTTGTCTCAATAGTAACAACATTTCGTAGCAACACTTCAAAGAAGGTGCACCACAGAGATCCTTGAAGGATTCCAGGTAACAAAAATCTAAAGAGATTTCATTACAACAGCAAACAAAAGTAGAGCTTCTTTTAGGAAGGTACAAATTGAGTTGCTAGCAGCAGCAGTGACGAAAGCCCACAAGAAGTATCTGATTAGATCAGAGAAGAAGAGAAGGAAAGAAGAAAGAGAAAGGCTGCTTTGCTGGGGTGATAAGATCACCGTTGCTCAAAGTAAGATTCGCTTATATACGATCCGCTTCCAGGAACCAGCAAATTCTAAAGAACTTCTGGAACGCTCGTCAGTCAATATTTGAAACTTGAACGGACTTCCTGGACTTTACGGACTCCCTTAACTCTCTTCTTTAAGGAGGCAAGGGGTTCTATTTATAGAGTGGAGTGAGACTTCACCTCTTCTCTTATCCGATGTGGGACTAAAATACCAATACTCAAAAATAGAGTTTAATATTTTAAATCATCCCACAATCAGCATAGAAGTGTGCCGGTCCATACCTACCCCCCGAACACTCTCGTGCATGCACGAGAAATCCTGGAGTCCGTATCCGAGTCCGAGTCCGCACAACAAAAATCAACTTACATATTTGTTGGAATTAATCCTTTTTCCTTCTAGGAAAATACTTCCACATGACACACACTTGTGCCCCACCAAACCTCATGTGCACACCTCAACACAAGCAATGCATTATATTGAGATACTCACCATTTGGTGTAGCCGATGTTGGACTGTCTTTCCTAGTCCAATGGCAAAAATACCAACAGTTTAGAAGATGATTATGTGCACGACAACATTTTGTGTCAAAGTTTGATCATACTACCATCAATCCAACATCGATGAATTCCCAAAATTGTGAATAACTTTATATATCTCATTCTAAGATCAATAACTTCATTCTTGAGTCGTGTCATGGTCATGGAAACGTCACTCGTATTTATTGATAATAATTTCTCAAAAGTTTTGATTTCTTCTCAAGATTCAAATTCCATAAAACTTATATTTTTGTATACGCATCTTCCTTTCCCTCTTTTAAGGAATACACCTATAAATCCATCCCATAATAGACTGCCACAAATCTAGAATTTTTGAATTCGATAACTCTCTAATCTACTTCTTCCAAGTTATATTTATATAATTATTTCCTTACTAAATTTTGTCGTCGTTTTGATTCGTTGAAACATCACTCATCATAAACTTCCTTTCCATAATTACCTTAGAAACTTAATTCTTAATGCATCCAAAAAGTGAAAAAATCTTTCTTCAGCAATTTGGTTATCCCTGGAAACTAATATCATCATAACACTATATTTTATCGAAGGCAAGTCCACATTGTTTCTGTCAAGAATTTGCATTCATCAATTTAATATAATTTTGTTCTTAAACCACCAAAACTTTAGAAAATCATTTACTCAATATTTGGTTACCTCAAAACAAATTTTGAAAATTGAGGAGTCTATTTACCCTTGATTGCTTTATCAACACAATATAACATTTCTCACTTCATCCAATTGGATTTATCGCATATTTTCACTTATGTCCAATCTATACCTCGTAATCTCATAATTATCTTAACCAATTATATTATTTCTACCTGCTGTGCGGTTCTCTAGTCTAACCTCTACTAAACAAAGGATGTCATGATCAAATTTCATCTTCGCATACGGGAATCATACAAGGAACAAGGTTGCATAAACTACGGAGGAATCATAATGAAATATAAGTGAAGCAATTTAATTAGAAGGAAGAAAAGTAAGGGCTTGTTAATATTGTTTGAAGAGTAAAGGTGTTATGGGTCTAAGTAAATCAAGATAATACAAGATAAGGGTCAAGCAATCAAGATAAAATACAGAGTTAAGCATTTAAGTAATTAAGTAGTTCGCAATCATATATTGGGCCGAAGATTTGAGTCGAGGTTGAGTCCGTATCTGAAGTCAGAAGGGACCATGATATTATGGTAAGGTTTACAGTTAGCCATTTTGACTCGAAAGTCGCATCATAAAAATGGAGTACATGGGGACGTATTTTAGCGGGACATGATATACCTACATGAAGGTGGAGTCGTCTATGTCTTGCATATGAAATTGGTTGGGAGGAAAAGTCTAGTGTTGTGCTCCAAATATCAAAGTCACTATAGGGGATACCAAATGATCAAAATAGAAAGTGGGTTTTCACAAGGTACTAATTAATGCACAAAAATAAAAGGTTAACACACAAAATAAAGATAATTTAGGAAATCTCGGAGATCAAGGTAAAATAAGTTAGGGATACAGTTTCTAGAGAGAAAATAGTCTCATAGATAAAGGGTATGGGGAATGATTCTAATCATTTCTAAGTTTCAAATAATTAAATGGTCACGATAAAAGACCTAGATTTGAGGGAAGGTCGAGTGGGTCAAGGTTGAGAAATGATCACATAGTTTAGTAGATGACTTAACTATACTTGAGTATTTATAACTATCATAGCCATGGGTGATATGTCACTAATGTGGACTACTCTATCTCATTATGCTATCTTGGTTGTCTACCATTATAAGTCTAACTTCTTGAACTCGTGCCTTCATAAAAATTCTCAAAAAAATCTACCATAATTTCTATTCATTCTAAATCGTCCAACATAATCATAACTTAAAATGTAAATTCTTTTAATTAATCTAAAATAACTTTTCATCATATCATTAATAACTTTTCCCAAAAGTTGCAATAAAACTCGATATTCAAATAATCCTATCGGTCATCAAATCCTCTTTTTTTTTACTAAACTTCCATAACATATAATAACTTTAAAAAAATTCAAATAATCCTCGAGATAACTCTTAGCATACAAGTAGAAATCTAAACTCAACAAAAATTTTATACACTTATCAACCATAATCCTACGTATGATTTTTATCAAATTGATTCCATAAATCATACATACTAACAAAAATCAAAATTCATTCTTTTTTTTGATATCCAATATCGAAACCTTAAACTCAAAATCTAAATAAATTTATAATCCTCAGTCGTATGACACAAGTTAAAATCTAAAAATTTACCAAATTTTATCACTTGTCCTCAAAGTTTGGTCAATCGTAAATTATACTGCAACATAAACATATTTAAGGCCCCTTTCAATTCAAATTTATATCCCACCAAAGATGTGTAGCTATAACTCAATATATCATAAATATTTTCAAAAGACCTTCAATTTCAGAACTCAAAAATCAATTCAATTTGTTTCCTCAATTCTACTATCCTCTTGTGTATACCACTTAGTAGTAAAAAAAAATTTAACAGTCTTTTGAAGACGGTAATATCGCTACTACACAACTTGGAATTAGCTAATCCTTAAGGTTAAAAATGCCTTTATAACTCAAATAAGACCTGAATGCATATCAATTGTCCATGTAATCCATGTGTTTGACCTATGAGCATATACCAGTGTAGTCATCTTCCTAACCGACATTACAGGATAAGATTATGGTAGGAGGAGTTCTAGCAAGAGACGAATCAAGGAAGTTGATTAAGAGATCGAAATGGAGTCAAGGGAGGAGTTCAAGTATGTGGATGAGATCCTAAACTTTATTCCTATATGCAGGCTTACATCGGTACATTCACGCAACCGAAGTGGTAAACTCGAACTGCATGGGCCACCACAAAAATATGTAACGCCCCAGTCCCAAAATAGAAGGACTAGAAACGTATCATGCCAGCTGTATACGTATGAGTAAATGAAAGGCTAGTAGGTATACATAAGCTGTAAAATATAGAAAGCCAAGACACTAAATATCATCCATGAAGATAAATAATGATATAAAAGAAACTTTGAGTTTGTCATGTATACAATCGTTGGGCGGAGACAAATCTACTATTAAATAATTTAAATAGGGAAGAAATATACAAAGAAAGTGATTTGGTCGAGCGAAGGGGATGACGATCCAAAAGCAACATCTCGACGGAGTAGAGCACAAGTCATGGCCATAGCTAGAGCACCTACACGAAGTCACAAAACACACTTGGAGAAATCACCAGGTCTTCAGAGGGACGTAGCAAGACACATAATATCATGCTATAAACTGAATATAAATAGCTCAATAGAAAAGTACATAAACCTAAACAGATAAGGTCCCTAACTATTACATAAACCTAAACAGATAAGGTCCCTAACTATTCTATGTAAAACCATGCACTTTTGAAGACAATGTTCCACGCAGGGGCTGTATGATAAGCCACGCAAATAAAAGAGGATTGGCAGCACGTAGCGCTCATACGAGACACTATCTGTCCTAGGCTGCAAGTAGCGCTCATCTGAGTCACTATCAGCACGAAATGTGCATAAAAATAAAATGTAGCCCCTACGCTAATAGTTGTCTCCTCCCTCTCCATGATACTATACATGCGTCGTCTCTACTACACACAACATGATTCGTTTCCACGATATTGTTTTAGTCTTAATAACTGCTAGGTCTCTATACAAATCTATTAGCAGTTATATCCTAACGCACGGCCTGCATGCACCAATGATCTGTCAGCACGCAAGTCCGTATCTATATGCGACTCGTGGCTTCGTGGCACACAAGTGTCGAGGCCAATGAATCCAACACACACAAAGGGGGTCCCTTAACTCTAGGCCAAAATGCAACAAGAAAACTAAAGTATAGTAACTTGCATCTACATACAGTTTTGAAAGAACAATTTTATATTTGCTAGAAATAAGTAAAAGCATGCATGATGAGCAATTAAATAATAGTAAAGGCAAGGTATCTTGCCTGTGGGTGTGCGATAATCTGTCGATGCCTAAAGTACTCCATTTAGCCAGGGTCGACACAGAGATCTCTATATTTGCGAGAAATTATGAAGAATGATTAGTCATGATGAAAGATGGCGATCACAAGAAAATTTAAAATCTAATATATACATACTTATTTTGGAAAATATTTATACTCTCTAAAACTATAATTATTTAGTAAAACTATGTTTTTAGAATATTATTTAAAAGTCTAGAAAATTTATTTCTAATCTTTACTTGAAGCTACAGTTTATTGATCAAAAATATTTCTAGATAATTACTAGAAAAAAAATTTAGGATCGACTCATGACATCAAATATCCCCTTTCGGTTAAAACTATATTTTTAGATTACTATGTAATAATATATTTTGTAAAACAACATTTTTGAAAAGTAATATATTTTAGAGATATATAGTAATACTAAGTAGCAATGTGATTACTAGTAAAATTGAAATATTAATGATAAGGATAAACATAACATTATATTAATGTATCTAAACATATTAATAGTCTCATATACATTGATATTAAATAATAAAATAAATAATATAGCCATATAATAAAAGACCACAAATAATGAAAGCAACCATATTGTGAAGTAAATGAACAAATATCTGCTGCCTTATATAATCTAAAGAGAATAATAATACTAATGATAAAAATAAATTTAAGATAGAAAATAAAACAAAAAATAATAACAGTAGTGTTAGTCCCGGGGGCTTGATCAAAGATGAAAACTAATGCAATCGAGATCTGAGATGTCACACAAAACTTTGTGATGATCAAACTCAAGATCTACGAATAAAACTAATTGGCCAAATTACAATATGAAGGAGAAAAATAGCAAAGAGAAGATCGCTTGTTCTTCCTTGCAAACGTGTTGCAATTGGGACAGAACAAGTTACAATAATCTAGAGAGATGAGAAGAAGAATAATGCTAGGGTGTCAAAACACCGTTGCTCAAAGCAAGATTCGTCCCACACGATCTGCTTCCAGGAACCAGCAAGTTTGAAAAACTTGTGGAACGCTCGATGTCACCTCTGTTCTGACTCCTCGGATGGACTTGCAATGACGGCAGCAACTCCCTCTCTTTCTCTCTTTTCTGACTTGTATTTTTCGTAGTAGTCACAAAGGAGGCCAGAAGAGAGTATTTATAGAGAGAGGGTGGAAACCCTAACCGCCTCTTCAGTTATGGAAAGATTGAATCAAATCCCAAAAGATAGCAACGAGATTTAATTCAAATCCCACGAAATTAATTTAAATCCCACAAAGATAGGATCTGAATAAATTCAAATCCTACAAAGATAGGATCTGATTTAATTACATTAATTCAACCTTTCCATAACTGATTTGTAATCTACACAGTCAGCGGATCCCTTCATGCGACAGCAGCAGCAGCTTGGCCGCATGAGCCTAATGGCCGCACGAGCCGCATGGACCGTATGGACCGAATGGGCCGCATGGGCCGCATGGACCGCATGTGTCGCATGAGCCGCATGAGCCGCATGGACCGTATGGACCATATGTGTCGCATGTGCCGCATGAGCCGCATGGCCGTATGGCCGCATGAGCCGCATGAGGCCGCATATGAGCCGCATGCCGCATAAGACCGCATGGCCGCATATGAGTCGCATAAAGACCGCATGACTGCTGACGTGCTAAGTGCAAAGTGCGCCAACAAAATGCCACATTACGCCTCATGATCCCATGAGCCCGAGCCCGAGTCCGAGTCCGAGTTCGAGTCGCTAAGCCCCGTTGGGGCTTAGCTCCAAGTGGAATTTAATCCAAGAGAATGACAAAAGCATTAATGCTTAATCCTTGGAGCCTTATTCTTACCTCCTAGTAAAATCACCCACATGGTTCCCTCCTTAGTGTCACCACCCCATGTGCATCTCTCAACAACACACCCAAGTATATATGTTGAGATAACTCATGGTGCTTTTCCAATGTGGGACTAAAATTTTACAAGGCAAGTTGAGAGCAAGCTCTCTCCATGTAAATAAAGCACCAACAATCCCCCACCTATCATAACATATATATATGTGTCCAGGGTTGAGCGTTCCCTACAGTAACTGTCCATTTTGCATTAGGATAGATGTCGCTGACGACTTGAATCTTCCCGTATGGGTTAAATAATAATGTGATACAAGAATGGACTACGCCTTGAAATTTGTACCACAATTGTAATTCTTCCCACTCACAAAGTGTAGTTATGTGTGCTTCTGGCTGCACATTAAAGGCCATGTGCCAGCCTGGTTTCAGTGTATAATTTTGGGCGTCTACTAGTTTACCCTCAAAAGACGGCCTGATATCTCTTTTCATACACTATAGTTGAGTTCTTTATTAAAGAGATATGGCATGAAGCCTTGCGCTTCCTTGCGGTTCTACGCAGCTATGACATGGCCTGAAGCCGAGGCATTACCCCTACCTGGGAACCTCATCGTAGTGTCATACTACTGTAGCATGAGGTCACAAGCCTCTTTGTAGTGCCAAACTACCCAGCATGAAGCCTAAGGCTTCCTTGCGGTGTTACGCCGCAACGATATGGCTTGCAATGCCGAGGCTTTATCCCTACCTGGGTACCTCATCGTGGTGTCGTGCCACTGCAACATGGGGCCATCCTCCCCTTTGTAGTGCTGTCTATAACTCTTTAATTACGTCATACAGCATTAGGCTACCTGCCTATTTGCGGTGCTACGCCGCTATGACTTGGCTTGCAAAGCCGAGGCATTACCCCTACCTGGGAACCTCATGGTGGAGTCATCCCACTGTAGCATGGAGTTTCACTCCTTGTAGTGCTGCTCTACCGTGCTTCCTGTAAAGCACACCAGACATTCACTCTGCCTGAGAACTCATTAAGGCGTTTAAGCCAACCTTCCACAGGATTTGTTTTTTCTGCAGAAAAATACATAGTAGACAATAGTGGTTATGGGTCCGTATCCCTTCCATGTTCCAGAGAACAAGTATCCACTGTTACCTGATAGTTTCCCAGTTAGTAATCCTCCTTTGAACCAAAAGTTAGATGCCTAGTAGATTTCTTTTTAAACTAATAGCATAAAACTTTATGGTAGGATTACAAAGACACACTATCAGAATGCCTTCAAGCCCATTTTACAAGCTGTGTTATCGACCAACTGGCGCTTGAGGCCCTTTTTGAACGGATCTGCCAGGTTCTCCTGACTCCGAACATCAACCACTGCAATTACACCTCTTTTGATAAGATCGTGTACTGCCCTGTGCTTCAACCGCACAGTCCTCTTCTTCCCGTTGAAGAGGTCATTTGATGCCACCACCGTAGTAGCCTGGTTGTCACAGTATATCGGTATCGCCGGTATCTGAGCCCCAACTACTGGAAGATCATACATGAGCTCCCGAAGCCATTCTGCTTCATCTGCTGCAGTTTCAAGTGCATAGAATTCAGATTCCATGGAGGAACGAGAGAGTATAGTCTGCTTTTTCGACTTCCACGATATAGCAGCTCCACCCAAGGAAAAGATATATCCACCTGTGGATCTCTTGCTTTCCACCTCTGAACACCAGCTAGCATCACTGAAGCCTTCCACTACTGTCGGATACCCGTTGTAGTGCAGTGCATATGTCTGAGTCTTCTTGAGACATCTCATTACTCGCTTCACAGCTTTCCAGTGCTCAACCCCTGGGTTGCTTGTGAACCGACTAAGCATTCCCACGGTGAAAGCTATGTCAGGCCTTGTGGCAGTTGTTGCGTACATCAAACTTCCGATAACGCTAGAATACTCCAGCTGCCTGACGCTTTCCCTCGAGTTTGGCTTCAGCTTCTGATCACACCTGTATGGCGTATCGATCCCTGGAAGATCCTTATACCCATAGCGTGTGAGCATCTTCTCAATATAGTGAGATTGTGACAGCGCTACTCCAGTGTCTGTCCGGATGATCTTTATGCCCAAGATGACATCTGCATCCCCCAAGTCCTTCATACTGAACTTGGTTGAGAGGAACTTCTTTGTCTCTGTGACACAGCCTATATCCGTACCTAGGATTAGCATGTCGTCCACGTACAGACAAACGATGACTCCTCTTCCATCAGCAAACTTTGTGTAAACACATTTGTCCGTCTCGCTGACTCTGTAGCCATTTGACCTAATAACTTTGTCAAACTTCTCATGCCACATCTTGGGAGCTTGCTTCAAACCATATAATGATTTCACCAACTTGCAGACTTTGTCTTCAAGACCTTTGACGACAAATCCATCTGGCTGTTGCATGTAAATCTCTTCGGTCAGCTCCCCATTCAGGAACGCTGTCTTTACATCCATCTGATGTATCACCAACTTATGTATAGCTGCTAGAGCGATTAACATCCTGATGGTGGTCATCCGAGCTACTGGAGCGTACGTGTCAAAGTAGTCTATCCCCTGTTTTTGAGAAAATCCTTTGGCGACCAGCCTGGCCTTGAACTTGTCAATAGTTCCATCTGCCTTCATCTTCTTCTTGAAGATCCATTTACATCCAATAGGCTTTTCTCCTTCAGGTAGATCTACCAACACCCATGTGTTATTGGAGGTGATAGAGTCAAACTCGTCATTCACTGCTTCCTTCCAGAAGATAGCATCTCTGGTCTTCATCGCCTCATCATAGGTAAGCGGATCTGCTTCCACATGATAGGTGACAAAGTCATCTCCGAAATCTTTCGGTCTCCTCGCTCGCTTAGCTGACGGCTCGGCGAGTTCTGGTACAAGAGTTGTTTCATCAACAACAGCTTCTTCTTGGACTACTGGCTCGTATGAGATTTCAGTCTCATTAGTACCTACATCATTTTTCGGAATGTCCGAAAGAATAATGTTTTTGTCTTTTGCGAACTTGTCTTCAAAGTATTCAGCATCGCGAGATTCGATAATATGATTTGATTCAATATCAAGAAATCTCCGAGCATCACTCTTCTCGGCATACCCCAAGAAGATAGCCTTCGTAGTCCTTGTCCCCAGCTTCTGAATCTTCAGATCTGGAAGCTTCACATACGCCAGACACCCCCACATTCGAATGACATTTAAGTTGGGTCTGACTTTGAACCAGAGTTCATGAGGAGTTACGTCCGAAGTTGCATATGGCACTCTATTCAGAATGAAAGTGGCCGTTAATGTAGCTTCTCCCTAGTAGCATTTTGGAAGACCTGCAGTGAGCAGCATGGAATTTATCATTTCTGTTAATGTCCGGTTCTTCCTCTCTGCTACTCCGTTGGATTGAGGAGAATATGGAGCAGTAGTCTCGCATATGATTCCATGTTCTTTGCAGAACGATGCGAATTCATGAGACCTGTACTCTCCACCTCGATCACTACTCAGCCTCTTGAGTTGTTGTCCAGTCTGTCGTTCAGCCTCGGCCCTGAACTCTCTGAACTTCTCGAAAGCTTCGTCTTTGGACTTGAGCAAGTAGACGAACGCGTATTTTGAGAAGTCGTCGATGAAGGTTATGAAATACTTCATCCCGGCCTTCGTGGAGAAATGTGTGAAGTCACAGATATCGGAGTGCACCAACTCCAGAAGATATGTGCTTCGATTGACCCGATGAAAGGGTTTTCTTGTGATCTTCGTCTGAGCACACACTTCACACTTCTCCACCTTACCCCCATATTTGGAGATAAGTCCTAGACTAGACATTTTGTTGATTCTTTTACTATGAACATGTCCTAGTCTCTTATGCCACAACTCAAGAGAATAATCAGAAAATGCAACTGCATTAATGTCATCAAACTGGTTGACAAGCTGAAGTTTAAACATTCCTTCGGTTTGATAAGCCTTTCCGAAGTATGTTCCTTTCTTGGACATAACCATCTGACCAGCGTTGATGTCCATCCTCAAGCCTGCGTTGGAGAGCAGGCTCCCAGAGATTAGGTTCTTGGCAATCGCAGGAACATGCTTCACTCCTTGAAGCGTCAGAGTGTTCCCAGAAGTGAGTTTCAGCTCCACAGTCCTAATCCCCAGTACTTCAGCTTGGGCCTGGTTCGCCATGACAACTTTCTCAGATGTCGGCTGGAACGTGACGAACCATTCCTTGTCAGAACAGACATGGCAAGTCGCACCAGTGTCTATCCACCAGTCAGAGTCAACCCCCACAGTTGTGACCTGTCCGATCATAGCAACAATGTTAGAGACCAATGAAACCTTATTAGGCTCACCTTTCTCTGATTGTTTAGGCTTAGATCTGCATTCACTCTTGTAGTGGCCTTTCTTGCCACAATTGTAACAAGTCACGTGGGACTTAGTCTTCTGTTGCTTGAATGAAGGACCCTTCACTTTCAGATTAGTGAAGTCCTTCTTCTTGGGATGAGAAGCCGCCTGCTTCCCCTTGGAATCTCTCGTCTACACAAGATTGGCTTTAGCCAACTGCTTGGACAGAGTGTCCACCTTCTGTTGAGAACGCATCTTTAGAAGGTACCCCACAGTTGTGACCTTCTGCTTGGAATCTCTAGCTTCTTTCTGTGTATCCTTGCATAGAAGGTACTCCATCCAGCAGGAAGTTTTGAGACGATCCCTCCGACGACAAACTTGTCGGGAAGGGGCATCTCTTCGTCTTCCAGTTTCTGACGCAGCTTCAGAAATTCCTTCACCTGTGGCAGCATGGACTTTTCGTCCTCAAAGAGCAATTTTTGATATTTTTCAACCATAAATATTTTGCTCCTGTTCTTATCTTCTTCATACAGATTTTCCATAGACTCCCATATGTCTCTGGCAAGTTCCTTCTTTGAGTAGGATTCTGCCAGAGAGTCCTCCATAGCATTCAGGATGAGAAGCCTGCAGATGCTATTTTCCCTTCTCCACTTGGGCTGGAGTTTGGTAGCCGCGTTGATGGCGGCAGTAGATCCAGTGTCTGGAACAGAGGGTTCTTCCTCCAACAGAACATGATCAACGTCTTTCAGTTGAAGAGTTAGGTACACCTTTCTCTTCCAGACTTGATAGTGCTCTCCATCGAACTTTTCCAACTTGCAGAAGTCCGATTGGAGGAGCGAAGCATTAATGTTTTCCATCTATACGGATCTTGCTTTGAGATTGTTAGTCCCGGGGGCTTGATCAAAGATGAAAACTAATGCAATCGAGATCTGAGATGTCACACAAAACTTTGTGATGATCAAACTCAAGATCTACGAATAAAACTAACTAGCCAAATTATAATATGAAGGAGAAAAATAGCAAAGAGAAGATCTCTTGTTCTTCCTTGCAAACGTGTTACAATTGGGACAGAACAAGTTACAATAATCTAGAGAGATGAGAAGAAGAACAATGCTGGGGTGTCAAAACACCGTTGCTCAAAGCAAGATTCGCCCCACACGATCTGCTTCCAGGAACCAGCAAGTTTGAAGAACTTGTGGAACGCTCGATGTCACCTCTGTTCTGACTCCTCGGATGGACTTGCAATGGCGGCAGCAACTCCCTCTCTTTCTCTCTTTTCTGACTTGTATTTTTCGTAGTAGTCACAAAGGAGGCCAGAAGAGAGTATTTATAGAGAGAGGGTGGAAACCCTAACCGCCTCTTCAGTTATGAAAAGATTGAATCAAATCCCAAAAGATAGCAACGAGATTTAATTCAAATCCCACGAAATTAATTCAAATCCCACAAAGATAGGATCTAAATAAATTCAAATCCCATAAAGATAGGATCTGATTTAATTACATTAATTCAGCCTTTCCATAACTGATTTGTAATCTGCACAGTCAGCAGATCCCTTCATGCGACAGCAGCAGCAGCCTGGCCGCATGAGCCTAATGGCCGCACGAGCCGCATGGACCGCATGGACCGCATGGGCCGCATGGGCCGCATGGACCGCATGTGCCGCATGAGCCGCATGGACCGCATGTGCCGCATGAGCCGCATGGCCGCATGGCCGCATGAGCCGCATGAGGCCGCATATGAGCCGCATGCCGCATAAGACCGCATGGCCGCATATGAGCCGCATAAAGACCGCATGACTGCTGACGTGCTAAGTGCAAAGTGCGCCAACAAAATGCCACATTACGCCACATGAGCCCATGAGCCCGAGCCCGAGTCCGAGTCCGAGTCCGAGTCCGAGTCGCTAAGCCCCGTTGGGGCTTAGCTCCAAGTGGAATTTAATCCAAGAGAATGACAAAAGCATTAATGCTTAATCCTTGGAGCCTTATTCTTACCTCCTAGTAAAATCACCCACATGGTTCCCTCCTTAGGGTCACCACCCCATGTGCATCTCTCAACAACACACCCAAGTATATATGTTGAGATAACTCATGGTGCTTTTCCAATGTGGGACTAAAATTTTACAAGGCATGTTGAGAGCAAGCTCTCTCTATGTAAATAAAGCACCAACTGCTGCTTCTTCATTTAATAAAGAGAGGAAGAGAGAGGGTCTGCGAGGAAATTGGGGAAGAGGGATTCGAGAGGGGGAAAGGATTTACCTGGCGATCGCCGATACGGGGTCACGCAAGGCAGAGGAGGCGGCTGGGATGGCCGAGGTGCGGAGGTGGCGCTCCACTGAGGGGCGGTGGGCCTACCGAGGTGGCCAGTGGAGATCCCGTGCTGCGACGCGGCTGAGGCAGAGCCAGGGGCGGGCGCGGCCAGGTGGTGTGGCATCGGCGACTTGGTCGGTGGTAGCGGCACCGCGGTGCTCGGGGTTCTGGGCGGTCGACATATCGACGGTGCTGTGTCAGACTTGCGGGTGGAAGGATCTGTGGTGTCGGAAGTGGTGGTGTGGGAGTGTGTGGCTGACGGGTCACGACGGTGACGGTGATGATAACAGGGATGGGGGCAGTTGCACGGCTATGGCGCATACGGATGGAGTTGTCGGTGGTGTCTAGGTTTTTGGCCACGATTCTGGTAGTGGCAGGAACTGGGTGCGGCCACGGTTGTTCATCCGCGATGATGGCGATCATGGGGACGGGGCAGTACCATCACGGCCCGGGGCAGGGGTGGGACAAGGTCAATGGTGTGATGTCTGCAGATGTTGACGGCAGGGGTATTGATTCAATGAGGCGGGTCAAAGCACGAACAGAGGGAAAGCCGACGACGAACGTGCTGCCGAGGCCGGTGCAGTTGACTGTGGTAGTTTTGGTCGTCTTTGTCATCGTGTCCGGGGTATCAGACACGACACGGATAACTGTACAAGAATTGGAAATAGATTGACACAGACACGAGACACAACTTGTGGTGGAAATTTGAGTTGTGGAATGGATGGAGAAGAGAATAAGGGGTCTCTCCTTATATAGGAGGTGGAGACCCTATTTGGATAAGGATCGAGATTATTTAACTCCCCATGGGTAAAATCACTCTATTATCTTAAACAACTTAAAGATCTAGATCAATAATATTTATAAACTATAAATTCTTCTTTTAATATTCAAAAAAACCACTTTTAAGAAAATATCGATAAAATCCAAATATCAGTTTAAATATCAAAACTCAAATTTAGGATATCTTTTTATGACTTGTAGAAATTAATATAATATTAATTTCAAAAATCACAATTAATATTTATATATTTGGATTACCTTTTATAATTAATTAAAGTATTTACAAATAGTTTTCATAAATCCAAATAGCCATGTATTAAATTATGCATCTCATGAGGAGATATTTTTATAAATATAGTTTTCTAAATTACTATTTATATCATAATCACTAGTCTTTTTATAATAATAAATAACGTTTGTCAAACCTCGACGTGCCATTATAGCATCAATCTTTAAAATAGAAATTTTGTATAAAATATATCATCTCGTAAATTCGCACGCGATGTACAAATACGAAGAACGCGAATTTGCACGCGACGTATGATAAAAAAATCGATACCAATCTAATAAAAAAATTAGTAGAAATTTAGGTGGTTTACAGTGATCTTATTTTATTTTCTGTTATACATGGACGTGTTGTGGTGTGTTGGGATTAGATGTGTTAGGAAAGCATCCAAGTTTGACTTGGGTGCCGTTGTAGGTGTGTGTGTGACCTAGAACGCTAGTAGACTTCCTCGTATTGAAGTTGTCTTTCAATGACTTCTATGACTGGATACATCTCATGACAAGGCACTTTGAGTGAGTTACATTGTGTTGGCACGGGCTTACGCACTTGACTGATCATCAGTGCGAGCGGTTCGTATGTCAGTACATATAGAGTTAGTGTGAGTCTAGATAGTGACTTGCATTGAGATATATATTGTTAGAATCATGGATATGACCGGTGCAAGACATAGGCGGGAAAGACTACTAGTATACGTATGAGATAGCCACCTTTTTGGCCTCATAGTTGCCCGGTTATGGGTTCATAGTTTCCCAGTTATGGGTGTGTTACTAGAGGATATATTAGGCAGCGGCCCTGCTTGCATGACAGATACGGTCGGGAGGTATACTAGTGATACAAAGTATGGCAAGGGGATATATCCATTCAGCGTCCCTGACTGTGCATTAGATGTGGTCCGGATGTATACTAGTTTATGCGAAAGCCTCTAGCGGATGCTATGCTTTATTCCTATCCATTTATTTGTTCCAGTATAATTTTTGACTTGCTTCAGTTTGTTATGGTATGGGATAGTTTCTTATCACAGAAAGGTGGGTCACTTCTTGTTTGGTTATAGGGGTGATCCACTGTTTCGATAATAGGATGTGAAACCATGTTATGACCCGAGCTATTATTTTCCTTTGTCATATTTTATTTACAGTTCATTACGGTATTGTTTTTATGTATCTTACTTCTTCCTTGAGGATCTGGTGATCTCTCCACGTGTTTGTTGGACTTCCGGTATTAAGTTATCGTGATGTGTTCTGCAGGGTCCAGGTATTGCTTGTAGTGTTAATTAATTATTGCTCGTGCTTTCTATTTCCTTTCCTGCTATATCTTGCTCATGTAGCCTAGTTTTACTGGACCCATATTATTCTTCGGGTTCATTCCAAACATATAAGCGAATGGGCTGTAGACCATGACATATATTATTTTTTCTTGATTTTGTTCAATATTGTGGATTGAGACATAGATTAGTTAGCATATGTTAGTTTATTTTACAACAAACTACGATTAGGATAAGTCTATTAAATTGGGAATACTTATTCTAGTCGAACAGCGGGCATGATCATGCCTTGCTTTCCTATGTATTTTGGAACTGGGGCATGACATATTTTTGTGGTGGCCTATGCAGATCGAGTTAGCCATTTCGGTTACGTTACTGTACCGAGCGGGCCTGCGATAGGATAGGATAATAGGAACTCAATCCACAACTGCCTTGAAAACTCTTCTGAGTTTATCCATCGTCTTTGGAACTCGAATTTGAAGTCGATTAACTTTCTTGACCTCCTTGTGGATTCTCGTCACTCCCTCTTTCGGAAGGACGAATGCTCGTACCTGGTGAACCATCTCTTCCATTATTGGACAGAACATAGTTGATAGAGTATTATAAAAGGGGATTATTATTAAGAAAGGATTGGGTAGGTACCTCTATTAGGTAGACCGAGCAGATCGAATGGATAATATAGGAATCTCATCGACAATTTGACTCTAGAAAGAGACTTTAGGATCAGTCGATTACAACCCTTCTACCCTTATCTAAGCTAGAAAGAGATGTTTTGGACGAACCAAAAGGAACATATAGTAGGACTTTAGAGATTAGTTGCAGTTCTCCCTAGAAGTGATAGTCACCCGGGGAAGACTAGTAGAAAGGGACCAAAGGGTCTCGTTATAAATAGAAAGATTTAGCGAGCATCACCTGACATTAACTTCCACCCTTACTCAATAGAAAGGTGTATAGTGGATAGGCATGTTCGTGAGTGCTAGATGGTAGACTGGAAAGAGAAAATTATAATATATCATTTAAGGAAGGTTGATAGGTGATCTATGAAAGTATGGCTTAGAGTTTAAGAAATAGGTTTAGTGATTATAACCTTTGAGATTAGACCTAACTAGAGACTCAAGGGTGAAATTGGAAACCTTACCTTAAGAAGACCAGTGGATCATACACATTGATATAAGGTAGTATGAATCCTATAACACCTTGTAGATAGAATAGTAGGGTTGGAATAAGTTACTTATAGTGATTATGAAGAAGGAGGGATCGTGGAAGTAGCACTATAGATAAGCAATAGAGATCAAAGAGGGTGAAGACCTAGCGGACTCCATTCTTTGGGTGTAATACCTTGTTAGTGAAGATAACATCTAAGAAGACCCTGTCATAGAATGGAGCAAAGATGTTAGAGATAAAAAATCCTAGGGTGTCATAAGTTAGGTCATGACCTTAAATGATTAGTTAGTCGAGAATCAAATGTTATCCTAGTAAACCTTGTTACAAAATTCAATATTCTAGTAGGAGTAGAAGCTCGACATCCTCTGTCTAACCTCACATCCGAAGCTCGGGTAGGGTTCGTCCTTGATCATGTCACTATCCCTTTAATTATGAATATGTTTTACAACTTTTCGTTTCAATATTTTTGTCATAACTAGTCGTCTCATTTAGGTGAATGAGTATGGCCTATATTCCTATCCTGAGTCGAGCCACACTAAGGATAAATCTTTACTCTTATGTACCTCCACAAATATACCATCCATATCACGGTAGGTACCAGTCCTTACCTACTCAAATTTTCTTGATCAAGTCACTATGAGTTAATGCTCCTTACGTATAGTCATAATTGATTTCTTTCAAAATGATTTCCTTATCCGCTTATATAGTGCTACCATTTAGTTTCGATAACCCAAGGTTCCATAGTAGCGAGATTGTAGGGCCTCATAAATTTTAGGATTACCCTATATTTACGAGTGATTGGGAGAATCTTCGTTCCAAAAAGCTAATAAGTCAGTAGTTCACGACATCCACTTTCCAATAAGACCATTTGCTGTCCGCTACCGTGACTTTGATATTTGGGGTGCAAGACTAGCTGTTACCTTCAAACAAATTTCATATACATGACCTATACGAGTCCACCTTAAATTACACCTGCCATGTCCCACTCAAACGTGTCTTCTCGTACACTATTTTTAAGGAATAACATCTGGGCCTAGGGTCTCAACCTTGGCCACCCCAACGATACCGTTGACCATTCCATCATAAATTGGAGGCTTGACCTCGACCAACCCTTTCAACACACCATATGATTTTAGTAGCCAGGTTGTTAAACTTGGTATTAGTTATAGCGCCTTAAGAAAATATTGTAGGAACGAGATGTAAAGCACTATACTCTAGGCGATAAATAGAGTAGGCAGCAAAAATTTAGCTACTAAGAATTGTTAGTACAATGATCACAGAGATGTAAATGTAAAAGTAGAGAGCAGAGAGCAAACGCAAACACAAGGACGTATACTGGTTTCTTTCTTGTGAGGACTAATCCAATCAGAAGAACTCCAGCTTCCAGTTGAAATCCACTCTGAAAAAATACAAGTTTTCATGTGAAGTCCTTGCAACTTCTACAACGCGAGCTTTGATCCGAAGCACTCGACCAACTTCAATTGTGAAGTGTCTTCAATCAAGCGTCTGATTACAATCACTCTGAAACTTCTAGACCGTACAGCACTGGCAAATCGACTAAAGGATTGTAACTTGTTTGAGATTTGAAAATGAAAGCTTAGAAGGCTTTGGAAGACCGTAGTAGGCTTAGAGAGAAGAGAAGAGAGAATGAATTGGTATGTTAAAATGGTAGAAATTCTTCTTTATTTATAGGTTTTCCAAAGGAAGAATTCGAAAAGAATTCTGACAGAATTCGGACAGAATTGTTTGAGAGAATCTCGGTAGATAGTCATTACATCCGTAACTGTAGGAAGACTGAGTTTGAAAGCCAACGTTCCACTAACTGAACTCGGGCCAAATTCGGGCTGAACTCGGTCTGAATTCTATTGGTCCAGAATTGGTTTGGTTAGGGTTCTGGAAAATCGGGTTATGGTTTTTTTAAGAATTCAAGCAGTTAGAAAGTAGTTTGGGCTTTTGTAAGTGGGACTTGTTTTCAAAATGAAAGGGCATTTTAAAAATATTTATGGGTAGCCTATTTTCCAGTACGACTCGGTGTACATTGTACTTCTAGACTCAATAAATTATAAAAAATACATTGATAATGAAAATACAGACTCAATGGGAAAATGGCTCCAAGTCTTGAACAGTAGCAGTTGTAGTTTGAGCAGATCGTCCAAGTAGCCCTTATATCGAGACAGATTAGATCAATTGTCAAAATCAGGTTTGACCATGACTAATGGGCCAACAATATAACCCATTTTGATAATTGACAAACCTTGACCGATATAACTTCTTTATCTTGATTTGACCAAAAAACTATCAAGTTTTTTAAGGTACTCTTCGGTACTTGTATTGTTCTATACTGTCTCCTCTTGGTAGAAATTGTCTTAAAAAAGATGTTAGATCATTTTCTCCCCTTTGTCTCTTAGCAAAATAATTGCAAAGGGAGAAGCTCCTCCGTAATTCATGCATAAGTGACGAACGTTGAAGAAACACAGAGATAATATAAAGAAATAACATAAAGTTCACAGGCAGTTTTATGAAAGAAGCATCAGCTAAGATATAGTACGAAGCATAAAACACAGAAGTGCATACCAAAAAGAAATAATATACCCTGAATCTAGAAAATGCATATTAAAAAAGAGTTTGAATACATCGACTCAGCATAGCAAAATCACATACCCAGACTGTTTGAGATGTTATTTGAAAGAGAAGGAAGAAGAAATACAAGTGGGGGTCATTCAGGTTCTGTTTAAAACTCAACACCTACCGAGTTCACGTAGAACATTGTTGAGGTGATTTTTGACAGAATTCAAACTGTCACTTTGTATTTATTTTTCTTTTTCAATTATTTAGTTCCAAGATTAATAATTTTAAATTTTAATTAATATAATTAACATTATTTTACCAATTAAATTTTGTTACGCAGCGACTATCTCAGATTAGCTGTAGGGGTACTGTCCCAGCTAACGGAGGTTCACAAGGGAATGCTTAAGTACCATTTCGCTTTAGCCTTAGCCATGGTGACAGACAGACCCTTTGTAGGCTTATCTCAAAAACAATTTTTGCATATTAAGAAATAATTAGTAAGATAAAATTAATTAATATTATTGACTTCTAAAATTCCTATTTCTTGACGTAAATAATTGAAACGATCTTTCGCTAAAGGTTTTGTAAAGATGTCAGCCAATTGATTCATAAGATGACATCTAGACAAATACTGTTGCGTCTAGATCAAGTCCTCAGTAAGAAAAGCAAAATAATAATAGCTCAATGATTATCAAGCTAAGAAAATCAAGATAATATAAGAAAACTTCTAATTTGTAAACCTATGAAAATGAGAAAACCAAGAAGAATAATATTCTCTAATAAATCTGCTATAAATCAAAATACGAAGACCAAATCAATAAGATATAAAAGAATATATGTCCATGAAGAACTAGGTATACCACATATTAAGGGTATATATGAATTGAAACAATTAATTTGTTTCCCCTGAAATATACGTATCTAGTTCAAAAGCATTTATATGCATAAAGTAGATAAAGTAATCACAAAATCTAAGGGATATCCGAGATATGCATCTTTCATCCCTTTGATCGATGTATATAAAGTTCCAAACTTTAAATAGAATATTATCTTTAAGCAAGTAAAAGTAATATCCAATAAATGAACACTTAAGATGAAACAATCAAAAGATATTTCAATTTGGCATATATAAATCGATATACGATGAATAATAATATAAGTCAAAAGATGACATAAATTGAACTATTGTAATAGTATCTTACAATAGACAAGATAGATCAACAAATGTGAAAATATTAAAAATATAATATTGTCTATCAAAATGAAAGTCCAGATCTAAAGACGAAATTTATATCTCTTTGCTTAGAGATGAGATCAATCTAAGATTAGAGAATACAAAATATTATGACGATATAAGTATATCCACTGGAATCGAAAGATCTCAAAAAACACAAAAATTCAAATCATTTGTAGCTATAAGCATAAGATGTGTATCCTTATTGTGCTACAAAATCAACAAAATATAAAGAATTTATAAATCAAATGTAGGACCTAGATATGTTGATGTATTCTAGAATCTAGGGGACTAGGTTCAGTGCCTTGGATCCAGAACTAGATAATAGTTGCTAGTAGACCTTAATAAATCTTAAGTTTAAATTTAGATTTAAAGGAATCTATGCAGTATCATCAATCAACATCGAAATCCAGAATACCTAAATATAAGAAAAATAAATACCTAAAGATTGAATAAGGAATGATCATACGATTAAGATACTAAAACTATTTTTCAAGAAGCTTTCATAGTGGACTATAGAGGTAAATATATAAAATATGTAAAATAAAAAATGTGCAGTAATAAATTAGAAAAATAAAACACAAGATCATAAAAATGATATGCATACTTTATAAATAAAGACAAAAGATATGCATGGATAAAAATGTCAGACAAACAAAATGGCTACTTAGTGTGACATAACATTTGAGATAGCAACTAGCCATGCAACTGTATTTCAAGAACATTATCCTAAGCGTGCCAGAACATATATCATCCTAGTTTGTATAACATAACAAAAAAATAAGCACTTCTAGTGAGAAATAGTGAAAGTTCATTAAAGACGTGCAAGATTCTATATTTTTATCTATTTTGGAAAAATCTTTTAGCATATTACCGAAGAGGTTCTAGTAACCACACTTGTGTTGGTACAATTGCTTGGAAGATGACCTTTGAACCTTTGTAAACACCAACATTTTCTATGGTTCTATTTGATATTAAAATATTCACCTGGATCATGAGGCGAAGACTTTGGTATCCAAAATTTGGATCCACATTGGTTAGCTTTGGGAACCCAGGTAAACATATTCATATCAACCATCTTTCTAATCTGACAGTGACTAAAAATGTGTCCATTCATACAACAATAATGACAGAAAGTATTAACATTAGTACTCGGTGCAGCAATATGAGAACTTGACGTGGTATGATATGTCTTGCGTGGTTGACTGTAATAAAAAGCATGGTTATGCTTAACCTTAGCTGTGGTAGATCCTTTTTGAAAGGATTTCCTGGTAGTAACCTTGGGTTGTGTCACATGTCTTGTGTATGACTGTGTCTTGGGTTGAACAACTTGTTTACCCAATCTTATCTCCAACTTTATAGAGATTGTGCAAGCCTCATTAAGCATAACAGTTAATGAGTCTATTCTCTATGTAGCAATATTATACTTCTTCTTCTTTGCTTCATAAGCTTCATTGAGTTTTGCATGCTCTTGTGTCATCTTATTAATGCATTCTTGAGCATCATGCAGATTCAGTTTAATCGTAGATAGCTCATCTATGTCACCAGTAGTGGCAGTGTCTCTAACCTCAATAAACAGAGAACACAATCTTTCATTCTCAAGCTTATAAGCCTTAAACTCTTTTTGAGACTTCTTATACTTATCTAATACTTTCTTGTGTTCTTCTAATAGATTACTGAAAACATCAGATAACTCATCATAAGAAAATTTGCTATAAAGAGAATTATTTTGTACCTCGTTAGATAATGCCATTGTGCATATATTTGTAGCTGGATGAGGTCTCTCTTCTTCTTCAGAATTGTTTGCTTCACTGTCACGCCATATCCTCATGGTTGCGTGCTTGTGAGACGACCATCTTCCTTTATTTGATCGTTTGTAGCAATTCTCCTCTTTAGTAGTAGTAGGGCAATATTCCATGATGTAGCCCGAACTTCTGCAGTTACGGCATACAAGCTCTTTTTCATATAAGGAATTGTCTTGTACCTTAAATTTCGATGCCATCATAGACACATTTGCATTATTTTAAAGACTATCCTCCTCTTTGGAGTTGCTAGCTTTGCTTTCGTACATGTACTCATAAGTAGCTTCAAGAAGTTTTAAAATTTTATGAGATGTTGTGCAAGTAGTAATAAGATTGAATACATTTATGTCTATTGCACAATAAAAAGCATGCATTGCTTTTGCATCAAGGCTAGCTAACTTGTTTTTTTTCCTCCGGGTAACTATAATAAGGCTTGTTAATAATAGAGGAAGTAAGAATAGAGGTGATAGTAGGCTTTTTTTAGCCACTGAAAATAATTGACCAGAGGTTAAAGTCTAGAGACTTCAGATAAAAGCACATCCGTGTTTTCCAGTATGTAAAGTTGGTACTATCAAATGGTGGGGGCTTGTTTGTGGTTTGGCCTTCACTTGTGAATTTCATACTTGCCATATGTGATATAGTGATCTTATGTAACAAAAGTTATATTAAAGACAATAATAGCAATATTACCTCACTTTACCTTTATAACCCGCTCTGATACCAATTGTAGGACAATTGGAATCAGAGTATAACAATTGATAATGAGGATCTGCACCAAGGATGTTAAGACAAATAATAGAGTCCTTGCTCTGATACCAATTGTAGGAACGAGATGTAAAGAACTATACTCTAGAGGGGGTGAATAAAGTAGGCAGCAGAAATTTAGCTATTAAGAATTGTTAGTAGCAAGTTCACAGAGATATATCACAGATATATAAATATAAAAGTAGAAAGCAGAGAGCAAACATAAACACAATGATGTATACTATTTTCCCTCTTGTGAGGACTAATCCGGTCGGAAAAACTCTAGCTTCCAGTTACAATCCATTATAGAAAATGCAAGTTTTCATGCGAAGTCCTTGCTACTTCTACAATGCGAGCTTTGATCCGAAGCACTCGACAAACTTCAATTGTGAAGTGTCTATCTTCAATCAAGCCTCTAATTATAATCACTTTAAAACTTTTAGACCGTACCGCACTGGCAAATCGACTAAATGATTGTAACTGGCTTAGGATTCAAAAATGAAAGCTTAGAAGGCTTTAGAAGACTATAGTAGGCTTAGAAAGAAAAGAAGAAAGAATGAATTGGTGTGTTGAAATGGTAAAAATTCTTCTCTATTTATAGGTTTTCCAAAGAAAGAATTTGGGCAGAATTCTTTGAGAGAATCTCGGCAGATAATTGTTGCATCCGTAACTACGGGGAGACCGAGTTTGAAATCCAACGTTCCACTAACCAAACTCGGGCCGAATTTAGGCTGAACTCGGTCTGAATTCTGTTAGTCCAAAATTAGTTTGGTTAGGGTTTTCGTAAATCGGGTTTTGGGCTTTTTGAGAATTCAAGCAGTTAGGAAGTAATTTGGGCTTTTTTAAGTGGGACTTGTTTTCAAAATGAAGGAGTATTTTAAAAACATTTATGGGTAGCCTATTTGTCAGTATGACTCAGTATACATTGTATGTCTAGACTCAATAAATTTTGAAAAATATATCGATAATGAAAATATAGACTCAATAGCAAAATGGCTCCAAGTCTTAAACGGTAGCAGTAGAAGTTTGAGCAGATCGTCCAAGTAGCCCTTATATTGAGATAGGGTTAGATCAATTATCAAAATCAGCTTTGACTATGACCAATTGGCCAACAAACATGATTTCTTTGTGATAGATTCTAGTAAGTTTGTTAGGAATAGAATGGCTTGGTAAACCATGAATTTAAGGGTGGACCAAGACTATAAAGAACCATTATTTATACAAAAATTTAAGATATGATTCCAAGCTTCACAAGACTAGGTAATAGCTAAAGTGGGTAAAAATTTATAGATATCCCCTAAGATGGAAGTTAGAATAGAGTAAATTGTAGGATTTGAACCTAACACGAGACCCTAAGATTACTAGACTAATATATGCTACCCTTTGCCTAAGATATAACCTTGAACAGAAGTACTATAGAGATTTTTTATCAAGTGCTAACATCAAGATAGGTGACCTAGAAGTATTAGATAGAGTATAAAGTTTTGAGTTTGGATAGACGACTATCTCTACCTATGGTAAGACTAGCCTTGAAACGATCTATAAAACACCATGACTAGAAGATTGACCAATAGGTATGTGTATTTGTTCAGCTCAGCCTCGACCCTTTTCTAGCAGATAGGTGCAAAATTTTAGGCATACTTGTAAGAATTGTATAGCCCGTTGACAATCAGAAAGAATAGAGTATTGTTTTCCTTCTATTTTGTTGAAGACCTGGCCTATATAGTGCTTGCCATTAAAATCTTTTGATTGCAATTTCAATTACAAACAGAACAATATTACAATATAGGACTTTGATATAGTCCTAGGAGAACACTTTTGTTTATCTGGGTCCCTGTGTCGATGGAGCGAGTGGTAATGCGTTGACTCCGTTGACGATCTGACGACGGTTCTCGGTTCTCTGAAGGTCTGAGTTGCTCCGGGTGTTGGAGCTGGTGGAGAGGAAGAAGACGTTGAGTGTATGTATCTGCCTCTCTCACTGTGTGTAGGTCTCTGTCTGTAGGTATATCTCTCTGTGTGTTCGTGGATCGATCCGAAAGAAGGAAATGATCCCTCTATTTATAGCCTGCGGGCTGGCTGCTCATGCACGCATATGTAGGATGCGCCTGTTTGTGGAGATGCCATGTGGTGATTGCTGATGGAGGCGCATGGGCGATGCGCTCTGATTGAGGAGTTGAACCCTTCCTGTTGCCTATGTGGGCTGCGGCCGAGCTGACACATAGTAATGGAGAGGATCTTTCAGTTGCTGAGATCTTGGGTGATTAGCACCCTTTCATAGGCTGAATCGAGTCAAAGGATACGTGTCGTAGGTCCATAGCTCGAAGATCTCAGATTTGGTGGAGAGTAATCCGATCGGATGTGCCTGGGATTGGACGCATGAGGAGACTTTGGCATGTAACCTTTAGGAGTCACGAGCCAGTCTGGGCGCACGGCTTTTGAGGCACATACGAGGCTTTAGTAGTGACTTTTTTTATGTCTTTAGGGATCAGAAAAAAGTCTGAGGCGCATGGCTTTTGAGGCGCATGCAGAGATTTGGGCACATGGCTACGGAGGCTCATACGAAATGGTTGGGCGGCCACGTGGCTTGTAACCGCCGAAGAGAAGTAATGATGATGCTGACATTAGCGATGCTTCGTCTTCTGAAAAAGCTGTCAACTGTTCAGTCCTCGGGGACTGGCCGCTGTCGTGTCAGACTTCGGTATTTAATGTTCTTTGACGAGTGATGGGCTGTTGAGTGGGCACGTTGATATGCGTTCTACTAGACGCATGGGGATGCATGGGCGCATCCTTATAAGGCGTTTGGTGCTGATGGGCGCGTCAGTATGATGTACGGTCTGACCGGCACATCCGTTTGTATAACACGTCTTTATTGGTCCGACTGTTACGTTCTTCGAGTGCTTTAAATAGCCGTTTCTGACTTGGCCGAATTTGAAGCGTCAGGTTCATCACCATTAATGCAAATTCATTGCACGGGATTCGAAGAGCCCGCCACTTGGCGCATGGGTTTGATTTGCCCGGCCTATAAATAGTGGCAAGGAGAGAGTTTGCTTCTCGTTCTCTCACGTCCTTCCGAATGAACTTGTTTGTTCGAGCACATTCTGTTGACGAGATGCTCCCGAGGGTAAAAATGCGACGCATTGCCTTCATTGATGCACTTGAAGGTGACTGTTACATCCAAAAGTTGGAGTCGAGGGCTTCTGAGGCAGGCGGAAGGTGCCTGTTGCATCCAAAGATCGGGATGCTCGAGCCTCGTCTCCGTTATGCTGGAAGAGCCGCAAATCAAAATTACGGTGCCCCGGCTTTGGAGGCTCTTTCCTCTGTCAGATTGGGTGTTGTCCATTCTGGTTGTGTTGAAAGCCTCCTTTTGCCTCAGGTCAATTGCGGTGCTCTCCTCTTCCTTAGGCTTTGGAGAGCTCTTCCTCCAGGTAGGGGGTTGATTGCCCACCCTCGTTCTGCTCAATAAATGCTTCATTAGTCGAAGCATTTGATCGGGTCGAAGTGGGGCGCATATGCTGAGACTTCATGATGTGCCTGACTGAGACGCTGAAGGGCGGCACATAACTGAGCTGCTGAAGGGATACAAACAACTGAGGATGCACATGACTGAGCTGCTGAAGGGATGCGCCTGGCTGAGACGCTGAAGATGCGCCCGTCTGAGACGCTGAAGTGATGCGCCAAACTGAGAGCGCATAGCGGTTGCTGCGCCTAGCTGTAGACTTAGGGTCTTTTCTTTGTAGAAATTCTCCTTTGTACAGCCCTTTTTTAGACATGTAATAGACTTTTATATGAAATAAAAATCTTTTTTTAATGTCTAAGCTTTTGCTGTTTGCTGTGCCAAGTACTTCATCTGAGCTTCCTGGCGTATGTAATGTTAGGCGCATAGGATTTCTGGTCCTGAAATTCCATGCTTCTACATATAGGAATAGTGTTGAGTTGGTAATAATTTCTCCTTATAGAGTTGCTAACTAATAGCACCATGATGTTACTTAGGACTCCTTGGAAAGCCTCGATTTCATTCCATAATACCTAAGTTTTGTATTCCATATAGGAAGTTGTAGCGTTCTTGACATTGACTTTTGTTGTTGTCATCACATAAGTTAGAATGAACCTAGAACTAAGGGAACCTTATTTTTTGATAGGTTATAAGATCTTAGAATCCCAATGGTAGTAGCGTCCTTTAGAATCATAATTGATTAGTTTCTTTTATATCATATTTCATTTTTTGATTTTGAGGATAACATGTAAGGCCAATCAGACGGCCAAAAGTACATCTTTAGTAGAAGGTCACCTTGTACCAGACAAAGGACCTTCCGATTTGTCACTTTTGTAGCAAGAAGGAATATGTTCAAATGGATTACAAGAAGAAGTTAGGACGGTGCAATGGATTATCTTTTATTATTAATATTATGTAATGTTATATGTTTAATTTTGAGACAAAATTTTCTAAGGTGGGTAGGTTGTAAGTCCCCTGGCTTTTTAGAGTTATTTATTTTTTTTATTTTTATTTTTTAATATATATATATATATATATATATATATTCTTCTACTTAAAAAACAAATATATATATATATATATATATATATATATATATATATATATATATATATATATATATATATATATATATATATATTCTCCTACTTTTATTCATGATCATAAAATGTACTCTTTCGTAGCTTTAATTTTTGGAGCATAAGAAATGCCAAACTCTATAAACTTGTGTTTTGATCTAGACAAGTTTATCTTCGATTTGGTATATCATGTCCCACTCAAATATGTCTTCTTGTATTATAATTGCTTCCCACAACTTCGGGGTCAATTTAGGCCAAGAAGTTATCTACCGTGCACCTTGTTGTAACTTCCAACTTATTTTTCGGACTCTACTTGGATCAAATTTAATCTACCCAATATATGGTTTTGACTTATTTTTAGCCTACTACACACATGCCAAGGTATGCCATACAATTTAGTTCCTATCTACTGCTTATTTTCAAATGACAAATAAGACGCTTTTTAGCCATTTTGGTACTTAATCGACCTAGAAATAATTCCGGAGCTTAACCCTAACTAACCTAGCCTAGTAGGGACCACCCTAGGTTGCCAACCAATAATCTAGACTTTTTTATTTGAATTTATTTGAATTATGCACAGCCATGTGCACAAATTCATGCACCTTTGACCAAAGTCAAACATCATTTACTATATTAGGAAACCACTTGCACCCCTTTCTATAATTGCAATTAGGCGGGTCAAATCTTATTCAAACCTCCTCAAATTACTCCCCAACCTTCCATATATATTAACCACCAAAACCCTAACATCTACCCCCTCTCCAAGCCGCCAACACCCCTATCCTCTACTCTAACCCGAGAGTATAAGGGGCGGCCTTAAACCCTACCCACCCTACATGGCCGCCACTCTCATACCCCCTTTCTCCACCTTATCGCATGAAACCACAACATATTTTAGGCCTTATCTTACCCCTCTTTCACCCCAAGAAACTCAAGGACCCCTCATTGGACACTTCGGCAAGGAGCAAAGGCCAATAACTTGGCGAAACTTGAACCGAAGAGGTGATGAATTCATACAGCAGGTATGCCCATATTGCGAATGCGTTTTCTCCACTTATAGACATGAAAAGTTCATGGAAACAAAAAAGTTGGATTTTTCTATCTGTCTACTACCTTCATATAAAATTTTATGTCGAAATTCTTTCTAGATTTTTTGGGACACACATTTTATCAAAGTGTGTCCAGAAATGACATTATTCAATGTGGGACAGATTTGAACCATATAAATTCACCTTTACCATTGATATCATATATAAAAATGACTTTATTTCTATTACCAATAATTCTTGTTCAATCAGTTTTTCATAATTTTGCTTTTTAAAGCTTGAATCATTCGATCTTTGAAGAACAAAATTCTGTCGTAAAAGGAACTATCGACATTACCAACTTGTGAGCCCCAATAATTTTATATGCATCCAATGCTCTATATTATCGATCAACAGCTCTTGATCGTAAATATTTGATAATTTAAGTAATTTTCTACCATTTATTTCAAATTATTAAAGTTAGTTTATTTATGGTTAAATAATTTCTAATATCGTTGATTTATCAATGTAGATATTGGTTAATCATGAATTGACTTCTAAATGAATTTTTATGCAATAATTATTATATAAAATGTATTTCCAGAATATTAACGATTTATTTTGGAATTAATTTTGAATATTATATATATATATATATATATATATATATATATATATATATATATATATATATATATATATATATATATATAGTACATAGGATTAACTAACTAGCAACTAGTCATAATAATACTAGTCATAATACATACTAGTCATAATATCATTCCTCAGAGTAACAAAAAAATAAATATATATGTATACATATATATATATATACATATATATACATATATATATATACATATATATACATATATATACATTTTTTTTTATATATATATACATATATATACATTTTTTTTTATATATATATATATATATATATATATATATATATATATATATATATATATATATATATATATATATATATATATATATATATATATATTTTGTATGTGTATATATATATATTTTTTGTATGTATATATATATATATATATATATATATATATATATATATATATATATATATATATATATATATATATATATATATATATATATATATATATAAAATATATATATATATATATATATATATATATATATATACATACAAAAAAATATATATATATATACACAAACAAATATATATATATATATATATATATATATATATATATATATATATATATATATATATATAAAAATATATATATATATATATATATATATATATTTTATATATATATATATATATATATATATATATATATATATATATATATATATATATATATATATATATATATATATATATATAAAATATATATATATATATATATATATATATATATATATATATATATATATATATATATATATATATATATACATACATATATATATTTTATATATATATATATATATATATATATATATATATATATATATATATATATATTTTATATATATATATATATATATATATATATATATATATATATATATATATATTTTAAAAAAAGAAAATATATATATATATATATATATATATATATATATATATATATATATATATATATATAAATATTTATATATTTAATGAAACCGTTACCTTTATTGAAAAACGAGGGTAATGAGTACATCCGACCTCATAGGTAACAAAAATAAAGAAAGGAAAAACAAGTAAAGCACTACTCTAAAGCCCAATGCGGAATAGGCGGAAGATGATGATAACCCGAAAGCGACTTTCGAAACTGTCGCTTCACCTCCCGGACCAAGAAAGCAGAACCAGCAATACGCCCCTCGTAGCGATGCTTCTTCCGGTTCTTCCAAAGCACCCATATGATCGCACCGGCCAATGATCTCCGATGATGACTACCCGGATCCCGCCACCACCTTTGAAGAAAGGCAAGAAAATCTCTATGCATCCGTGCCTTGAAGAAACCCGGAAGACAGACCAAACCGCCATAGCAAGATCTCCAAGGAAGAAAATATGCTGAAGGATCTCCCCGTGCCCAGCCTGATAGCAATGACACCTGGAAGCCAGATGGAAGCCAATCTTTTGAATGTTGTCATCAGTGGGTAGCCGGTTGTGACAGACTCGCCACATCAGAATGCTCCACTTCGCCGGAATACACTTGCTCCATATATTAAAAATAAAGATGATGTTGGGTGGGAGATCCGGCAACACCTCCATGCCGATGCCAGCGAGAAAGAGCCTTTCCGCTCACCCCCAGACCAATGAATCAGGAACCGAAGTACAAGTCATATTTGCCACTCTGAGCCGCCTCGCTGCCTCTTCTCCAAACTGCTCCAAGAACATAGGCAAATCCTACCCAGCGGCTGTCCAAAACGATCGGATAGCTGGACCACCATTGTCAGAGTTCCTCGCCCTAGAATCACGGATCTTCCTTCCCCTATCCGATAGAGCCCTCAAAGTCACCGGTCGATGTGGGAGAAGCACCCTCCTCTCGGCCAATCTGGCCGACCTCCGTAGCTCCCTGGTGCCACCATCCAGCGGAACCCGCCCCGAGGGGAGCACCTGACGCTGCGAAGCCGTCGAGTCCGCGCTCTCTCCCCAACTCGATCCCCCATGCTGGCCGAAGAAATGGCCTGCCTGGCCGTAGGCAGCATGCGCCATCGTCAGTGCTCGCCGCCACACCCGAGTCCGTCTCCACGTACCGCGTCTGGTCCCAGTAGCCACTCCCTCAGCCGACGGAATAGCAACGCTACCCAACCGAGGACCCCCTGGAATCCACGCTTCGTACCTCGCTGAGCCCTACCACGTCCAAGTCTGAAAGAAATATACGGTTCCGCCAATTTCCTCCCCCGCAAAATCCGTCGCCAAATGTGGGAGCACTTGGAAGTCAGAAACGCATCGCATGGATGACGCTTACGAAAATATTTCGATTTAAGGAGCTCCACCCAAAGGCCCTTCCCATGATGCAACTTCCACCATAATTTCATAGAAAAGGCATCCATAATATCATTCAGACACTTGATCCCAAGGCCTCCTTCGGACTTAGTCCGAGTAACGAACCGCCACGCCAGCCAACTCCTCTTAGCAACCCCATCCTTGCTACCCCAAAAGAAAGCCGCAAACATTCTCTCAATCGCCCTGAGAACGGCCCGGGGTGGGCAACATGCTGCAATGTATACATAGGGATAGAAGAAAGAACATTCTTAATAAGGACCAGCTTACCCCCAGGAGAGAGTATCTTGTTCTACCATCCCGTCAGCTTCGAACGGATTTTATCAAGCAAATAACTAAACATTCCCGCATTCCGTCTCCCGCATGTTAACGGACAGCCCAAATAAGAAAATGGCAAAGTACCGGTACAAAATCTAAAAAGAGTAGAAATAGTCCGAGCACGACCCTCAGCCAATGCGGTCGCAGTATAAAAGGCAGATTTGGAATAATTAATCTTCTGACCATATACAGCCTCATAACGATGCAATACCTGCTGGAGAGCACACAAACCAGCAATATCCCCCAAAGTAAATATAAGAACATCATCCGCATAGGCCAAGTGCGAGATACGCGGTCCCCCAATCGGAGTATGAAATAAAGATCTCCGATTTGTGTCTTGAAAAAGCTTGAGGTTCCGAGAAAGCACCTCCGCAGCAATAATGAAGAGAGCCGGAGAGAGGGGGTCCCCCTGACGGATCCCTCTAGACGTCGGGAAAAAAAAATCAGTAGGAGCGCCATTGAGAAGAACCGCATATCGGGTGTCCGCCAGGAGACGATAAATAAGATCACAGAAAACCTCATTAAAGCCAAATCTCTGAAGAACACGCAGGAGAAAATGCCAATTGACTCTGTCATAGGCCTTCTGCATGTCAAGCTTTATTGCAACGTTACCACCATGATTGGATTCCCTCATAGAGGCCACCATGTCCTGAGCAATGATGATATTGTCAACAATCTCTCTCCCCTTAACAAAAGCACTTTGCTCCGGAGAAATAATTTTGGGAAGAAATTCCCGCAACCTGCAAGCAATAATCTTGGAAATTATCTTGTTACAGAAATTGCAAAGACTAATAGGACAGAAATCTGAAAGATTCCTCGGGTGCTCGACTTTGGGGATAAGAAATAAGAAAGTATCAGATATGGAGACCGGAAGGCGTGCACCCAAGAAAAAGGAACCAATGGCTTCCTCCACGTCAGCAGCGATAATATCCCAACAATATGAGAATAATCTCCCAGAAAATCCATCCGGCCCGGCGCCACTAGCCGGGTCCATCCCCCGAACAATCTCCAACAACTCCGCTCTATCCGGACAACGGACAAGATCAGAATTGTCCTCCATAGAGATGATGCTGGGGATGACATCGAGGAAGGCATCATCGTCTGAAATAGGCTCAGCCCTGAATAGCTTAGAGTAGAATAAAGAAGCCTCCGTCGCCACCTCCGCAAGAGAACCAGTTTCTGAGCCATCAGCCCAAATAATTTTCTGAATACCTACCTTTCTTTGCCTGCTCCTGGTGCATGCATGGAAAAACCGAATATTCTTATCACCTTCCAGGTCCCATTTCAAATTAGTTTTTTATTTCCAGAAAGACTCCTCAACTTGGACCTTTTGCTTCAATCTGGCTACAGCCTCCATCCAGGAAGCCCTTTCCCTCTCCGAAGGATGAAGATCATAATCCTGCTCCGCCGCCAAAGCAACGTCCTCGGCCTGACGGGCCTCCTAAAAAATGTCTCCGAAAGTAGCTCTGCTCCAGCCGGCCAGAACATGTCCCGTCGTCCGCAAACGCATGCCCAACTGCTCAAGCGCATCATAATGCCAGCATGATTCCCATGCCCGAGCAACAACCGTAAGGAAGTCCGAATTAGACGCCCAAAAGTCGAGAAAGTGGAAGCCTCGACGTGAAGGGAGAAAGCAGGCTGGCAGGATATCAATAGAGGAGAATGGTCAGATTCTGCCTGATTAAGATGCTCGTAGGAGACCTGGATTCCATCCAGCCAACTACCCATCGCGAGCAACCCTATCAGACGGGATCCCTGCTGATCTACCCCCGGCTGACCATTCACCCAAGTATAATTGCTACCTCTGAAACCAACATCGGAGAGCCCGGCAGCCAACTGAAAGTCAAGGAAGTCCGCAATGGCCCTCGTGTCAGGAGGTCGACCTCCAAATTTCTTATCCGGAGAAGCAATAATATTGAAGTCCCCGCCCACCGCCCAGGGCAAGCCAATGTCCCTGGCTTGGACATCCAGATGGTGTCGCCACATACTCCTCCTCCCCTGTCGTGTCCCTGCACCATGAACAACCGACAACCGTACCGGATCCGAAAAACAGCTCAGAGAAAGCTGCACCGTGATAGCCCGATCACAAGAATCAATACAGTTGATCCCAAGACCCGACTTGCAAAGAAACCAAATATTGCCTTATCATTGCAAAAGCTAGCATCAAAACCCAACCTCAGTTGATAAGAAAGAAGCTTAGAGGATATCACCTTGGGCTCAATAATAGCAAGAACTTGAATAGAGTTGGTCCGACACAAGGACCTGAGACGGCATATAGTAGATCTGTTCACCGTCCCCGAACATTCCAAATAAGGAATTTAACCAAAGACCCTCGGGGTCCCGCCTAACCCGAAAAGCATATGATCGAAGAAGTCGATCCGATCGAGGTGCCATCGACTTCCTTCGCTTACCAGCCGCCTTTTTGAATGGTACCATCTGCCAGCTATCTTTTCGACCCTCGAAAAAGGAAGTGGAAGGTCTAGCCTCAGGCAATGAAACCATATCATCTCCCGAAGAGGGGTCATTACCCCAGTCGGAGATAGATCCGGGGGTGGGCTCCTCCTACACCACCAAGCTGCGATCTTCAGTGTCAGAATTAGCCGCTATAACTCCCTGTCCCAGCTGACTATGAATAATGATAGGTAGGTCCAATAATACAATAGGACCGACACCCGCTCAGGCCCTATCTGCCATCCAAACTAGATCCCAGAGCGCTGCGTCCCCCCTGTATGGGCTGCCCGACATCCGACCATAAGGCCAGCTGGCCCGAAGATGACTCCCCCACGTGCCAGGATGGCAAAATGGAACATGCGCGATTACCATCACTCCCACACAATCGGGCTGCTTGGTCCCCCTGCTATTATCACGCCTCTGGACGCGCCTCCATACCTGTGTCCCCTTCCCCTTCTCACGTCTTGATCAGCCGCCAACGACCCCTGCTAATCCCATGGCCACCCACCGGGCAGTTCTCTCACGCTATGCCTGGAGATGAAACGTCGGGGTTGGGTGGTCTGTCAGCTACACCCACGGAAGAAGTCTCCACCTGGGGTCGACCATAAGCACTATCAATGTGACCATGATGGCCACAAGAGACATAGTAGAGAGGAATCCGCTCATAGACAACCAGCTGCGAATGACGCCATCAGGGAGTTGGAAGAAAACCTCATGTTGAAGTGGCTTGCTAACGTCCACTTCGACCAAGACCCTGGCTACCCCGGCCTAGAAAAAGAAGCCGTAGCCCGGTCCGTAAAGAGCGGAGTGCCGAGACCAGATACGATTAAGAGAACCGCATTGGTATCAAACATACAGTAGGGAAGTCCGGGGAAGGCAACCCCGATGGAAACATGAGGATCCTCTCTCATCGGCAAAAAGTCCACCGAAGACCTGAATAACACCATCGGAACCCGACCAACGAACCAACAGTCCTTAGATCGAAGCCGAAGAAAGTCACTCTCGACATGAGGCCGTATGAGAACGTGACGATCATCAATGGCCTTCACTTCAATCAACCCCCTGAAACCCCGCGAAGCAAAAACCCTTCCTAATGGCCTCAACCGGTAGTCTCCGCCGAGCAAACTTTCCAATAAGGTCCAGCCACACGGTGCTGTGAGGGCCTCCATATCCGACTGAGAGAAGATAACCACCTTTCGGCCATTGGAAATAATAGCTAGTCGAAAATCCACCCTCGAAAAACCACTCGTCGACGTCGACGCGGGTCCGCCCACCACTGCAGCGAAGGACCGCGTCGGGCCATCCGTCCCTCCACCTGCCACCTTCGTCTGAGTCGTCGCCGCTGCCGGAGAGTCCACCAGCAGCGCCACCTCATCACGGTCAGGACTCCGCTAGGGACAAGGACGAAGCCTCCCCCCGCAGCCGGGACGCCTCCTAGGTCGACGTCGCCCGACACACGAAGGCTAGGAGGGCCGGAGTCCCCCGTCGACGTGCCATTGCCATGGGGGCGGAGCCCCCGCCGAAGCAGCCAGAGCTCCGTAAAAAACAGCGCAGCAGCCGGGACGCCAAAAACCGAACCGCGCACAGCCGGGTCGCCTTGGTCGACGCGCCGACTCGCGCAGGCCAGGAGGGCCGGAGTCTTCCGCCGACGCACCATTGCCAGGGGGCGGAGCCCCCCTCCGGAGCAGCCATTCGCTCCAAATCGCCAAGGTCGCACAGGAGCGCTCCGCAAAACGCCGCGCTAACGCTATATATTATATATATATATATATATATATATATATTTATATATAATATATATAATATCTATATATATATTATATATATAATATATATATATATATACTCTGAGGAAGGATATTATGACTAGTATGTATTATGACTACTATTATTATGACTAGTTGCTAGTTAGTTAATCCTATGTACTATATATATATATATATATTATATTTATATATTTATAGCAATAATGTTAGTTTGGTATTAATGTTAGTTGGTTATCAATGATAGCAATAATGTTAGTTGGTTATTATAGATAGTTATATATATTATAGGAGTTCTCAAGATCGAGACTGCAGATGTTGGAGTTGGATCCATAATCTACTCTCTCGTGGCAATTCCAGGCAAGATACCGTGTTACTGTGATCTTATCTTATTTCTATTATACATGGACGTGTTGTGGTGTGTTAGGATTAGATGTGTTGGGAGAGCGTCCAAGTATGACTTGGGTGTCGTAGTGGGTGTGTGTGTGACCTAGCATGCTTGTAGACTACCCGTGTTGATGTTGTTTTCAACGACTTCTATGACTAGACAATCTCATGACACGGCACTTTGAGTGAGTTATATTGTGGCATTAAGTTATCGTGATGAGTATCTTGCTAGTCCCCTGACGACCTATTTTTTTATGTATCTTGCTAGTCCCTTGACGACCTGGTGATCTCCATGTGTTAGTTGCACTTCTGGCATTAAGTTATCGTGATGAGTTCTACAGGGTTCAGGTACTGCTTGTAGTGTTAACTTATCATTTCTCGTGCTTTCTGTTTCCTTTCTCTTATATCTTTCTCTTGCAGCCTAGTTTTTTGGACCTCTATATCTTCGGGTTCATTCCAAATATATATGCTAATGGCCTGTAGACCATGACATATATTATTTTATTCATGATTTTGTTCATTATTGTGGATTGAAAAATAGATTAGTTAACATATGTTAGTTTACTTACAACGTACTACGATTAGGATAATTCAAATAAATTGGAATACTTATTATGGTCGTACAGCTGGCATGATCATGCATTGCGTTCCTATATTTCGGAACTGGGGGTGTGACAGCGTAGGAACCAAGGTATCATTCTTCTTACCCACCCATACGCCAGTTAGGTATGGTATCATATGGGCATAGCCAATGTTGGCCCATTAGTCATAGTCGAACCGAATTTTAATAATTGATCTAACCCTGTCTCAATATAATTGATCTAACCCTGTCCCGATATAATGGCTACTTGGATGCCTACTAGTGTCTATTAATGTTTATTTCTCAGTATTAAAATTATTTTGTCTTTTAGAATAATAATTTATATAAATATATAAATTTAGTTATATATATATATATATATATATATATATTTTTTGTTTTTTTGTTTTTATATATATATATTATATATATATATATATATTATATTATATATATATATATATATAGATGTTATCGTATCTTTTTACTAGAATAAATTAAGTATGTATGTGTTTAGTGTATATACATATATAAAAAAAATTATTTAAAAAGAAATATATTAATATAGTAAATTGATGTATGAGCTATAAATATTTTTCATAATTTATATTGTATTTTGATTTATAATTGAGCTTTATAAGGGATAAAAGAATTATATTTATGATTTTTATATAAATAAATTAATCGAGTTTTAAATATATTGGGCTATATATTGCAAAAAAACTATTACATGTTTATTAGTTAATTTTTGGGAGATTATATTTTGCATCTTTTTAGATTTTTTTTATAAATATTTTTAAAAGGGGATTTTGATATACTTTATATATATAGTAAAAAAAGGAAAATCATCACCTCAACTCACGAGATTTTAAAATCTCTTGAAGCAACAGAAGCAATTTCTTCCACGGCCAGCAAGGAACGGATAGAACCCGATGGTCGATCAAATTTGTCATCAAATCTTCATCAAATAAGATCAAATTTTCTTCCTCTAAATCCCTATCCGAATCCCCACAAGATTGCAACAATGTAAGTTTTAAATCCCATTTTAAACCAAAATTTGATCGTAATCTATCGATCATATAAAAGACCATGGTCAAAAAATTTTGGAAAAGAAAAACCCGACAAATCCTTTTAGGGCAAACCCCGAGCACTTCACCAACCTTTCCTAGACCTAGACGACCCTTGTCGACCACCTGAACTGACAATCCATCGCTGGTGCGCCACCACACTCGTCCAGGTCGACAGCAAACAGAGCAAATCCTCTTTTTTGATACAACAAGGTACCCCTAGTGCCAATCGAAATTCTTCCTCTGTACATAGTCATTTTTAATTTCATAAATTGTCCTAGGAACCATACATGAACCTTTCAAATTCCCACCAAGGGTCTTTGAATAGGATGGCACAACCTACCGGTGAAATCAATACAAAATCGAAGGAAAACTTGTCCCAAAATAGGACTGAAAACTGTCCAACTACCCCTGATTGAAGGTAGTTAATTATCGAACTGTGTATAACTTAGAATATTTATTGGACAGACTTGTAGATGAACTGTTGCACAACAAAGCCTATATTGTCATTTAATTTTTTGTTGTATATACGGAGTAATTTGATACCAAAAATTAGGGGAAAATAGTTTTTAAAAACAAAATTTTGGAAAAACATCCCCGATATGACGGGCGTCCCAACAAGTCGGGCGACTTGGTCGCATTCCATGAGCAACAAAAGACGCGTATGGATGTTGTCGACGTGTAGGATTCGACGGAACTCGATTTGTTGCGCTTCGTGCGCGACGAAATTGAAACGTATCGGTCAAGATACCCCATATCGACCCCGTTACAAACTAGCCCATAACTTTATGTATTTATCATCTCGAGACGAAACTTGCACCATCAGGACCGTGTCATTTTTTGGTCATGTGTGCCAAGTTTGGTCCGATTCTAAGAAGGTCGACCGGAACGCCATAGACATATAGTTTGCACTGATGAGAGAATTTGTGCACGGCCCACCAGAATCCAACTTTGGATATATGGTTTTGTTCGTATCAAAAAATCAAACCCACAGACATATAGTTTGACGAATTTAGAGATCGTACATGCTGACAAACTTTTCAGTACAAAATGGGTCCAATAGCGGACATCATTTGACCCAAAATTATGATTTTGCCTCATTTTAGAATTGGAATTTTGGGTAGGAGTTTTTAGACATCTTTTATACCAAAAATGTTTGCGATGTTTGTTTTAGCATCTGGGGACGTTTACGGGATTTGACTTTTATTGCTACCGATCAGATAATTGTACTTTGTCATTTCTGTACACCACCCTCAGGCAAGATACCTTGCCATTATACTCTATCTTTTATTGCTATTTTATTCCTGCTATTATATTCGGTTTATTCTTATACTGTATGTTTTTATCTCACTTCGCGTCCAAGTCATATTTGGGTGCAAGCGAATGTATTAGTCGTTTTACAATTTTATTTCTTTTCTATATCGACTTAGTACTAGTTGACGACGCACTAAAATATGGTATTTATATATTATAGGCCTTGATGCATGCTTTATCATGCGTTGTGAGTCACATATAGGACACAAATTTGCGTAGTCGATTGGCCACCGATAGGTTTGAGACGTACGGCGGTTAGGAATAACAGCTAATAGAATTGCATGATTAGTATACTTGGCAGTTATTAGAGGCTCATATAAGTCATGGAGATGAAATACTAGATTAGGTGGGGAGAACAATTCCTTGACGTATAGGCCACTTTTGCGCTTCTTTATTTTATCATGTAAGCTCCATCGGAGACGTAGGTACCCCTATATATTGATGCCCTTCGACGTTCTCGGAGCGTTACAGACGTAGGCCCCTGGTACCCTATACGGGAACCAAGCCAATCCCATTTATAACTAGAAGGCCCTTGCGTCGAAGGTTTGTTCTTAACCGCATTCACAGTAGAATGGTCAGGCACCCTTTGGACACATATTTCTTTCTTTATTTTATATTCAGTTTATATGGCATGTTCTTCCTGTATCTTTTACATCCCTCTGAGGACCTAGTGATTTCTCTAGGTATATGCTTTATTGACTTTTCACAGGTGCTCTAGCCAAGATTGTGATCTTCTTAATTTCTTTCGAAGATGATTGCTATTGGATCGTCCTTGCTATATATTTTATCAATCCTTTCCTTGTATATTTTTCTCTCATTAGTTAGTAGTGGATTTGTCTCTGTCCAACGACTTGTACAAATAAAAATTTAAAGTGATTTATGATATCATGATTATTCTTTTATTTTATGGATGAGATTAGTTGTCATGGTTTTGCTGTATTTTATAGCTTACATATATTTATTATCCGGCTGGCATGTCTACGTACCAAGTCCTGTATATTTTAAGACTGGGGCATTATTTTTGTGGTGGCCCATCCAGGTCAGAAAATATTACTTCGGTTACGTAACTGTACCGAGTAAGCCTACATATAGGATTAGAATATAGGAATCTCATCCACATACCTGACATTCTTTCTTGATTCCATTTTCGAACTTCCGCTTGACTACCTTGATTGCATCTTGCTTGATCTCTTTCTACCGTAAATCTTTATTTTCTTTCGTGCTTAATAAAGGTTTGGAAAATGACTTGTATGCCTCCACTGATTCAAATCCAAATGCCTCACGACCTAACATTCCCTTTAACCTTAACCAAGGCCTTAGATAAGAAGACAGTGGGACGACTGTATAGACACGAACACCAGACAAAACTTAGATTCTTAAGGAACTTGAACTACTTGTACCTTCTTTTAATCATAAATCTCGCATACTTATATTTTGGACTATCTTGACTGATGCTGCTAATATGGCCTTGTTTTGCAGGATTATTCTTTATCGAGCTTATTTTGGACATATGTTTATTGGGGACGTCCACTAACATATTGTCTGATTAGAATCGGTGTATTATGGTGTGATCAACCATAGTGCACTTGGTTCGCTCTTCATATAATTATTACACATGGATTGAGGTATAGTTGACAAATATATTTGTCCTCTAGGATCTCATCTACAACTGCCATGACAACTCTCCTTGAATTATTCAATCACCTTTGGAACTCCGTATTGCATTCAATCCCTTCTCCCATGAACCCTTTATTATTTTTTTGCCTTTACTTATTTCAAAAAATAAATGCCCGTATTTGAGGAAGAATGGACACAGAATATGTGACACGGGTCTCATAGTAGTATCGGTATTTATATACGAATAAATTTTTGTACTGTATTTCATGTTTTCTCGGTTCTTAGAACGCTTTAAAAAATTTCCAATTTATAGATTTTCTTCTTGATCGGCAAACCGCCAGTATACCAGTGTATACCGACGACATACCTGTCACTCCCATTTTTGTTATATGTATTTTCAGTGTACGTATAAAAGTCTAACATTTGTCAGGTGATCCGTGTTTTTACTTGTCTTTCTTAACCTTGCCTTGGTTTAATCTTGACTTGGTTTAATTTGGTTTGGTTCAACTTGGCTTGGCTTTGCTTGGTTTGGTTTGGGGTTGAGATGAGAAGGGTTTTGTATAAAAATCAACTCCTCTCTCTCTCTCTCTCTCTCTTTATTTCTTTTTCTCTTCTCTTTCCCTTGGAGCCCAACCCTAAGCAATTACATCTTACCAAATCTTGAACATTAGTATTTTGCTATTTTGTTTGTTCTATTCTCTTCCATGCATGATTCTAAGCCTCTTTAGAACTTGGAGTTTTGGTTTTTATGGTTACATTTTTGTAGATCTAAGTTCGTATTGTTTCTCGGTTTTTCTTGGTTTTGACCTCTTAAACTTTGTTATTTCCGAAATCTAAGGATTCCATGTTGTAGAAAACTTTATTCTACCCAATATCGACTTTTGAACCACTTGATTTTGATTTATTTTGAGTTAGTTATGCCATTTTCATGTTCATCGGTTATCTACACTTTTTGGTGTTGTTGGGTCGATGAACAGTGCCGCGCGCAGCATTGTGCAGCGCATCTCACGCGCCTGCGCACCGTGATTGCGCCCAACTTACGTCGTAGACATTTTTGCCCCCGTACGCAACGTATCTCGCGCTCCGCGCGTCCGCCCAATTATTTGCCACGCGTCGTGCTTGCACGCACCTTGCGCCGTGGGTATTTTTGCCTGCGTGTGCAGTGCATCTCGTGCGCCGCACGCCGTACTTGCACGCACCTTGCACCGTGGGCAGTTTTGCCCGCACGCGTAGTGCCTTTTGCACGCAGTGCGCAGACCGTGTGCCGTACGTGTGCGCTCCGCGCGCTATAGGCATTTTTGCTCGCGTGCAGTACGCCCGTGCGCAGATTGCCTTGAATGACTATTTTTGCTTGTTTAAGCTATTTTGTAGCTAGAATCTTGAAAAACTCAAAACATGAAAGTTGTAAATCTTTGTCTTGGCTTCAAGAATCTTCTTGTTTCCCTTAATTGGAGTTCATATGCGACTGATAATTTCAATCTTAGTTTTGATCTTTTGGCATGTTTTCTGTACTAGCCGTTTTGATATTTTCTTCGACTGTAATAAATTCTTAACATGATTGGATGATCTCATTTAGTTAGAGGATGATTGTATACCCTATATACACTTGACACCAGCACATATTCAATTATTATTCCATGTCTTGTACTTACTTTTATTTATTCCTTTTCACAAGCCATGATATGTCTTTTCTTTCAATTCTTTCTTATATGTTATGATATGTATTGCCATGCCTTCCCAAATTTATTGAACTTTGCAGTCTATGCCATGTCTAGAATTTATTTGTTATGGCCTATCGTGGCGCACCCATGTTACATGTCTTCTTTGCTTACTATATAGTGGGGTCGTGGTGCACTCATTAAATGTCTTTCTTGCTTACTAGATAGTGACCCATCGTGGTGCACTCTTGTACATGTCTTTCCTTGGTTGCATGATAGTGTCCTGTCATGGCGCACTCCCTATTTTCTCTATAGTAGCTCGTCGTAGCGCACTCCTAGCTTCCAGCTTATTATATTTTCTTGTTGTGGCTTGTTATAGTGTACTTTCTTATATTGTCCAGTCTTGCATATCATGTCTAGGAAGGATTCTGCGGAATGCCACACCCAGAATCCAACAAAAAAATGTTAAGGACTAAACAAATAGCTTGCTTATCTAGATCATTGGCTGGGGAGAATTTCCCAGTTACCTGCAGCCCTTCGTGTTCCGGTCTATATATATATATATATAGCTATCTGTCATGATGAGCACACTTTCAGCACAAGTCGAGTGGGGCACTTCTTTAGGACACGTATCTTACTGCGGTATGTCTACTATACTTATTTTTTTTGGTCTGGATGAGTCGGGTAGTCTGCAGGGCAGATAACTGGATTGGATTTCTCAAAAGTGTATCTTGTTAGTAATTAGGATTGTGATAACCCTAGTTAGCTAATGTATAAAGGCGTACTCATTGCTTGGCCGTAATTGTTGTATGGAGTCCAGTCTAGTCTAATTTTGTCTAGGCAGTATCCGTATTTGTTTATTTCTGTACATTATTATTTATGCTTTACTTTTGTCAATAAATGATTAGAAACTAAGTTCTGTTCATGAGAAGGGTTACATCCTCGGTCGTTGTTTGGTTTACGGTTTGTAACTTGGGTTCCAGAATACTTTCTTAGTCATCTTGTCATTTGTCATCCTATTCAATACTCACGCGCTATACATGATCCCTATGTTGTATATTGATTAGAGACGAAGTTCAATTCAGGAGAAGGGTTACAACTCCGGTCCTTGTTTGATTTACGGGTTGTAACTCAGATTCCGGAATAGTTTCTAAGTCACATGCTCACATGTCCCAGTTATCTAACATGCTTACATGTCCCAATTATCTAACTTTCTCACATGTCCCAGTTATCTAACAATCTCACATGTACAATTCCTCTTACATGCTCACATGTTCGGTTTACCTCACATGTTCACATATTTCCGTTTACCTTACATGTCCACTGTTTACATTATGTCACATGTTATTTACCTTATGCTCCATGTTGCCTTGCTTATTGTCTTTTCCATTCTCGAGATGAATTCATTGGTAGTGCACGAGTCTCGATTTATATTTACTTATTTATGTCTCTATCTGTTGTTGTATTAGTTAATGCTAGTTTTAGTTCATAGTTTCGCTTCCTTTGTTGTACTTACTGTTGGGGGTCTAACCCCACTACTTTTGTTTGGCCCGATCTGATAGAGGATCCCGAAGGATCTTCCATACCATCTACTCGACGGTGACTACCCGGAGCACCAGAGTACCTTAGTAGGTTTTTCTATATCATTCTTCCACTAGTTATGTACATTATTCTTTTGTGGCATTTAGCCTCCGAGCATGTGTTTAGCTCGTGTTTTGGATCTTGACATTTAGCCTACGGGCCTAAACATGATTTGCGTATTCTAGACTATAGCTAGTGTTTGTCATGTATGACTATTACTCTTGCCAGTTCTTCACTTTGTATTACTAGCTTCATGATCATCCATGTATATATAGTTTGGGATGCTTTACTATTTTATATCGGATGATCATACTTCTTGTACTTTGTATTTTGCCTGTGATTGAGATACCAAGGATCGTTCAACCTAGGATTGATTGTTGGCTTGTAGTAGTAACCCCCATGTCTTGACAGCTTATACGTTATTTCAGAGTACTGGAGTATTGGTATTACGTAGCTGGCCTGGTCCATCCCCACTTGCCAGTATTCTTAGTTCTGGGGCGTGACATAGGTTTTAGTGGTGGCCCATGCAGGTCTGATTTATTAGAAATGTGGGGGTTACTGATATTTAGATATCTCAGTCACAATTCTTTCTATTGACATCCTTCGTATTATTCTATATCTCTGATCCTTTGACCTGATATCTGTCTTAATCGTTGATCTTTCTTGTTCCCTCGATTTGATCCTTATGTCCTTTAACTTTCAGGGGCACTATTCTTAATCTTTTCGATCATCTTGTTTGGGTTCTGCCGATGGCAGGTCAGCAATCTTCTGTTATGCCAGTTCTGGAGGATTAGTCTCAGCATTCATGAGCAGGGTCGAAAGTCGACCCGAGGGCAATGATGTCCCTCAATCTCGTTCAGCCAGCTGTACCCGTGCAGTCAGTATTGGCAGTTCATCCAGAGTCTTATCAGTCAATACCAGTGATAGATCATCATCTAGACGAGACATCTTGGACACACACAAAAGAAGAAGAAATACTGTTCTTTATTGGTGCAAGGTACCACAAATCGAGTATTCCTGAGAGATCCTGTGCTGAGGATCCCCGAGTACAAAAAAGAATTCTGGGGAATGGGACGATGGAGATCGAGCGGTAGTTGCTCCTTTTCTATTTGACACTCTGATTACAAAAGTGGGAGAAAACCTGAGAAAATTGCTAACTCTCGGCTCACTGGCAAGAAGTGCAGCAATTTGGCTCTTGAAAATGCTCTCCGTTCTGTCCTTTGAAGAGGGTTGAGACCCCTTTTTTATAGTAGTTTCTAAGCTGGAATGATGTTATGCGCCCACATGAAGAAAACATACTGGTTTTCATGTGGGCGTATAGTCTTGCCATGGGCGCATAGGGTATAGCGCAGACTGTGAGATCGTGGGTTGGTCGTAGTGTTGACGTGGCTACATGCTTCGGTGCACGACTGCTTGTGGAGACTGACGTGGCCGGTCGTGCGCTTCGGTGTATATTTTGATAATGGCTTTGACCGAGTCAGGCTTGGGCGCATAGCCCTATTTCAGGCTATGTGCCCTCCTTCACAGGGTGGCTCGGGCGCATAGAGCTTTACAGGATGACTCGGGTGCATAGAGCTTCACAGGATGACTTGGGCGCATAGAACTTCCCAGGACGACTTAGGCGTATAGAGCTTCTCAGGATGACTTGGACGCATATGTCCTCATCGGCTTGGGCGCATAAGGCTTCATTTGCTGAAATTTTCATGCTTCTACACGACCCCCTTCAAAGTTTTCGATACTTGAACGAGTTCGAAATACTTTGAAAAAGCATGGACCATTTTCTTATGATGCAGAGGGCGCATAGTACGGCCCTCTCTTTGGGCACATAGCATTTGGCCAGGCTGTCTGGGAGATGACTGTCGAGATCTTCCTCAAAATCTGAACTGACAAATTCATCGGGGTGGAAGTCGAAGAGGTCTATCCTTCATACGTCGTCCACGTCAGCAAGTGGCAGTCGCATAGTATGCAAGAGGCTGGACCTTTACGTGGGCGCATAGGCTATGATGGGCGCATAGGCGCATAGAAAATAGTGGGCACATAGGAAGTGGCCCATGCCAATAAATAGGATCTAAATGAGAGAGAAAGTTCATTATTCTCCTCTCTTAGAACTTTTTCAAAAACTCTTCATCTCCTTTCTTTAAGAACCATGTCTCCCACGGTGGCCAAGAGATCCGCGAAAGGCAAGGGGCTGCACCGAGTGGCTCTTCTCTTGCGGTAGCGCCTCTCCAGTCCAGGACCTGATTCTGGTGAGGCCACGCTTCCAAAACAAAGTCTCGAGCGTTAATTTGTGACGCTCAGACTTTTCTTCGCCTGGGTGCATGCGCCTAAGGCAACATACTTGTGTGAGCATCGTTATGCGCCCACAGAAGTCATGCGCCAACACTGTGGTATGGTATACGCCCACATGTTGCCATGTTATGCGCCCACATGCTGTTTGCATATTATGCGCCCACATGTTTGTTTTGGGCACATGGTCCTTTGGGCGCATAGTCCTTTGGGCGCATAAGAGTCCTTCAGTACTTAGTTTTTCCTGCAGTTTCTGAGTCTGACTTTCTCTTTTGTCCCTTTTTATATTTTATAGGAATCTGGCTAGCAAATTTCTCCAGGACCGGTATCGGCAATTTTGGACATGATGAAGATACAACGCTTGACACACGCATCAGAGAGCTCAGAACTCTTCGTGCTTTGGAAGGGTTTTCCTCAGATGGTAGGAAGAACCTTTATACATCGGAGAGTCGGACGATGGTGGGGCGTCATCGTAAAAGTTCTATTTTCACGGTTCTTCAAGTAGGCAAAAAGCTACACTAGAGATGTTGTTTTGAAGGTATGGCCTCTTGGAGGAACGGTTCTAGGACGTCCGCAATAAGCAGGAGAGGAAATCACCGTTTGTAGATGTTTTTAGCATGCTATATTTGCCCTCCTCCGTGTAGCTTCTCGAAGGTTCAACAGCCATGTTTGCTTCTCAGCAGTAAAATATGACTTCTTTCGAGAGCCAAAAAACTGCTTTTTGACGAAGGTAGTACTGCCAAACAGACCAAACTATGTGTTGCTAATGAGTAGTGGATTTTCCCTTCCTTCTTTTTGTTGCTGATGTAGTCCTGTGAATGTAACTGGTTTTGTATTAAAAGATAGATACATTCACTCCATGTTTTTGAATGTGATATATGTGGTGCTTGTATTAGAGGGCCTAATACATCATTTGTGTAAAGGGTATCCCGCTGGGGGACCCCTCTCTTTCTTTTTTGGACCTATTATCCCTTTGTGCATCTTGGGAATGCGCATAAATAGATTTGAATGATACTTTCGTGGACCTATTACCCTTCTGTACTCTGGTGGTGTGGGTAATAGATTTGAAACAAAACCCAACAGAGGTGATATAGACGTGATAGATTTTGTTGTCTCGACACCGTGTCTTTTATCCCAGGTTGGGTACAGGTGTCAAGTCGAAAGTCTATCGGTATCAGAGGTAATATGGACGTGACAAATGATAATCAGGAGTAGTTTTTGATGGAATGGATTTTCTTGTCAGGTTTGGCTTCTTGTCAGGTATCCCTTCCTGGAGCGGAAGAAACTCTCCAAGCCTCCTCTCCGACGACCTCCACTGAAGATGTCGAGATGGCCCAAGAAGTCGTCAAAGCTTTCTACTCTGTGCTGAAAGTGAAGCTTCCTGGAGTCCTGAATCGGAATGCTACCTTTGGCCCTGTGAAGGCTGTTGTCGAATGCCAAGTGGCAGCCCTCGAGAGCATTGTCTCTATGAAGAGCGGGCCAATACTCTGAGGAAAGTTCTGAATGACCTGGAGGGTCAGGTAGCCAGGTTCTGGGATGCCAAACAACGGAGCCCGACGTTGCTGTTCCGTGCAGAGGACGAGGCTTTGATGACGGTTCTTGTGGAGGGAAGGCCACTTTCCAGGCGAGGAAGGATGCCCTTGTTCGAAAGATCAGTGAATTGGCTGACCAGTATGGTCAGTTCAACGCTGCAAGTGAGGCACGTGCTGCCTCGAAGAATAAACTGGCTGCGCAGATTACCGAGAAGTATAATCACATTGCACAGATCCAGAACAAGATCGCTCAACTGGAAGCCGACTTGAGGGCAGCAACATCTGAACAGGAGGATTATTTGGCTTAGGCTGCCATGACTGCCACCACTTTCGCCCATTTAGAAGAACAGCTGGCAAAGTTGGAGGGAGAGCATCTGGATCTGATCCTTTTCGAGGATGAAGCTGCTCGCCAAGAAGAGGTGCGTCATCGAGCTACCGCGAAGTCTGAAGCTGAGATCGCAGCTCTAAGGGACAACATCAATCGCTTATGTATCCCTTAGATTCTCTGTAACTATTTTTTTTCAACCATCACGGCTCTTGTACCCTTTTTCCGTCTCTTGATAGACGTTCAAGTAAAGAATAAAGAATCTTTTCAAAGTGAATGTGGTTTCATGAAACATCGGAACTAGAGGTAATGTGGACGTAGCAAGGATATTTCTGGTGGATATTCTGCTGGGGAATTTTGATGTGGACCTATTATACGTTTTATATTCAAGTTTTTTTTGAATATAGATAATAACCTGAACGAGGCTGCTAGTAGAGGCAATATGGACGTTATAGCAGAGGATGTTCTATATCTGACCAGAGGTATTATGGACGTGGAAAGATATATAACGTTAGGTGGGAGTGGATATTTCAGAGGTAGTATGGACGTGATTATCCTTGATGAATGCTTTGCTCAGAGGTTATATGGACATGGCAAAATTCCTAATCATTCCACTGGGGAAATAATTATCGGAAAACAATTCAGAGGTTATAGGGACGTGACTTGTTTTTGTCAAACCGAGTTTGGACAGAGTTAAAAACTGGAATGATTCTTTGGGGAAATATTTTAGAGGACCTATTATCCAAGGCGTATTCAAGACTCTTAAAATACGGATAATAGTAAGATAACTTTTTGAACCACATAAACGTCACTGTACATTTACATGACTGAACATATGTGAACATTATGGAAAAAAAAGGTTACACATAGTATTTCTTCAGGAACTTGTCGTTGATAAGCATCATGAGCAAGTCACCATCAGGCTTGGTTAATCGGTACGCACCGTTAGAATACACTGATTCTATGATGAAAATACCTTCCCATTTAGGCTAGAATTTTCCTTTTGTTTTGTGCATCATGACCATTAGTCTTCTCACTGATAAGACTAGATCACCGACTTGGAAGATTCTTTCTTTCACCTTTTTGTTGAAGGCTCTGGAAAGGCGTGGTTGGTATAGCTCAATATGCTACTGAGCTAACAAGCATTTTTCATCTAGTGCTTCAAGCTCCGGTAGACGCAGACTGTAGCTTTCTTCGGTAGTCAACTCGCTGGCTAGGGCTACTCAAAGAGAAGGAATATAGATTTCTAGGGGAAGAACTGCTTCACTCCCATAAACCAGAGAGAATGGCGTGCTGCCTGTTGGAGTCCGGACCGTTGTACGATAGGCCCATAGACATTCGTCGAGCTTCTCATTCCAATCGCGTTTGTTTGAAGACACGAACTTTTTAAGAAGTTTTATGATGGTTTTATTGAAGGCTTCTGCTAGCCCGTTAGCCGCTAGATTGTAGGCAATAGAGGCTACGTTCTGGATTCGGTTCCTATCGCAGAACCGATAGAATGCATGGCTTGTGAATTGTGGACCATTGTCATGGATGATCCTGCGTGGTAGGCCGAAGCGATAGATAACGATGTTTGATGAAACTGATCACGTTTGACGTATTCACTTCGGTGAGCGGTATAGCTTCCGTCCATTTAGAGAAGTAATCGGTTATGGCTAGGATGAACCGATGTCCTCAGGAAGATGGCGGGCTTATTGATCCTATGATGTCTATGCCCCATTCTTTAAAAGGCCAGGATGCTACCGTCGGGTGTAGAAACATCGAAGGTTGAAGAATAAAATCTGCGTAGAATTGACAGGTTCTATACTTTTTGTATATTCAACAGCATCTGCTATCATGTGGGCTAATAATAACCCATTCGTTTGAGGCGATCTTATAATTTGGGGCCAGGTTGATGTGCACCACACACTCCGTCGTGAGCCTTCCGGAGTGCATATTTGGCTTTTGTACAGTTGCCCGTCGTAAGAGCGTCGGTACAGCTATGTCGTAGTAAAATCTGAGGGATCGCCTTTGGATAGACACTGCTTCCTTCGGGTCCTCGTGGTGGATTCCATAGACGGCGTAGTCTATGAAGGAAAATCTCTAGTCTTTAATATCGATGTTTGTTTCGTTGTGTAACTGTGATGAATATGCAAGCATTCTTCACACAGAATATTTCTCGACCAAACACTGTGATCGACTACTGAGTATTGGTAGGGACGGTCAAGGAAGCAGCGAGACCGGCTAGAGCATCTGCTTCTATATTCTGTAGTCGAGGCACGTGCTAGATGAAGAATCCAGCGAACGTAGATGCCAACTCGATTGTTGCTCTGTGATAGGGGATGAGATCTTCGTGATGAACTTCGTAATCCCCTCGGACCTGACTAACTATTAGCTTGGAATCACCGTAAGCTTCTAGATAGTCAACTCACAGTTGTTTTGCCAGTTACGACCGATTAATAAGGCATTATATTCGGCCACGTTGTTAGTGCATGGTTCCATGCAAGAATATGCACGATGAATAACCAGATGATCAGGTGACACGAGCACGATGCCAACTTTGGCCATAATATTTCCTTTTGGTCCTGTTCTTGATGCACCGTCAAAGAACATTCGCCAAATGGGGATTTCTTCAGTTGCAGTGTTAGACTCCACTACTTCATCGAGGATTTCGTCGTAGAGTTTGGAAGATTCTGGCACCAGATGAGCTGCTAGGAAATCAACTAATGCTTGGCCTTTTACTTCCTTCTGACGAACAAAGCATATCGTATGGAGTCAACAACATTGCCCATGTAGCTAAACGGGAATTGAGAGAGCCCGTTTAGTCATGAGTATTCTGAGAGGGTTGACTTTAGATATAATGTGGATAGTCTGCCCAGACACATAGTGGCATCTCTTCTGGATGGCAAATACCAGTACAAGGCATTCCTTCTCCACTGGTGTGTATCTGTGTTCGGCACCCACCATTGTGCGGCTGAGGTAGTAGATTTCCTGTTCATGGCCGCCTTCATTCTTCTGAGCTAATAGGACACCAAGAGAATGGTCCATAGCATGGACATATAGTAAGAAAGGCTTCTCCATTATTGGAGCTACTAATACTGGAGGGGCTTGTAAGATACGCCTTGATGTCGTCGAATGCGCGTTGACATTGTTCAGTCCAGACGAAAGATACGCCTTCCTTCATGAGCTGAGTAAATGGTTGACACCTTCTATAAAGGTTCGAAATGAATCGTCTGATGTAGGCTAGCCTTCCTTGTAGTACGCATAGCTCTTTAAGGTTTCTTGGAGGATGCATATCAAGGATAGCCTTCACTCTCTCTGGGTCAAGATGTATACCCTTTAAAGTGATAAAGAAAATAAGGAACTTGCCGCTGGAGACTCCCAAAAAAGTCTTGGTTGGATTCTTCTTGAGTTGGTGTGCACGCATTAGTTCGAACACCGTTCTCAAGTCTTGGAGGTGGTTGCCCTTGAGACACTTATAACTGTGATATCGTCTACGTAGCACTCCACAGTTTTGTGCAAATCATCGCAAAAAATTGTGTTCATGGCTTGCTGGTATGTCGCCCCTACATTCTTCAATCCGAAGGGCATCACCGTATAGCAGTATACCCCCAATGGTGTTCGAAAAGATGTGTATCTCTCGTCGTTGGGGAACATCTTGATCTGGTTGTAGCCTGAGAACCTATCCATGAAGGACATCCGCTCGAAGCTGCAAGTATTGTCGATCATTACGTCGGTGATCGGTAGAGGGAACTCGTCCTTCGGGCATACAGAGCTGAAATTACGGTAATCGATACAGACTCGAACTTTACCGTTATTTTTTATGACTGGAACGATGTTGGCAACCCAGTCAGGGTGTTATTCTGCGCGAATGAATCTACTGGCAATGAGCTTCTTGACTTCATTCTCGATGGCCTCCATGACATCTGGTCGGAATCGTCGTTGTTGCTACTTCACTGGCTTAGCTTTAGACGAAATATTCAGGCGGTACATGGCGACTTTAGGGTCCAGGCCTGGCGTGTCTTCATAGCTTCATGCAAAGACGTCGATATATTCTCTTATAAGTTGTATAAGAGATTGGCGTTCATCGCCCGGTAGACTTCAGCTGATGAAGATTGGTTTGAAAGATGATTCATCTCCTAAATTAACTTGGATGACTTCATCTTCGTTAGGTGGTTCACGTTATTCGAAGCACAGCTCACACCTAGTATCCATCTTTTGAGCTTATTGTTCAAGCTCGATCGATTAGACATCGTCCACAATTTGGTCAACGAAAACCATGTATAGGGACGTGACTTGTTTTTGTCAAACCGAGTTTGGACAGAGTTAAAAACTGGAATGATTCTTTTAGGGAAATATTTTAGAGGACCTATTATCCAAGGCGTATTCAAGACTCTTAAAATACGGATAATAGTAAGATAACTTTTTGAACCACATAAACGTCACATTGTACATTGGGTAGGAGTTTTTAGACATCTTTTATACCAAAAATGTTTGCGATGTTTGTTTTAGCATCCGGGGACGTTTACGGGATTTGACTTTTATTGCTACCGATCAGATAATTGGACTTTGTCATTTCTGTACACCACCCTCAGGCAAGATACCTTGCCATTATACTCTATCTTTTATTGCTATTTTATTCCTGCTATTATATTCGGTTTATTCTTACTGTATGTTTTTATCTCACTTCGCGTCCAAGTCATATTTGGGTGCAAGCGAATGTATTAGTCGTTTTACAATTTTATTTCTTTTCTGTATCGACTTAGTACTAGTTGACGACGCACTAAAATATGGTATATTTATATATTATATGGCCTTGACGCTTTATCATGCGTTGTGAGTCACATATAGGACACAAATTTGCGTAGTCGATTGGCCACCGATAGGTTTGAGACGTACGGCGGTTAGGAATAACAGCTAATAGAATTGCATGATTAGTAGACTTGGCAGTTATTAGAGGCTCATATAAGTCATGGAGATGAAAATACTAGAAATTAGGTGGGGAGAACAATTCCTTGACGTATAGGCCACTTTTGCGCTTCTTTATTTTATCATGTAAGCTCCATCGGAGACGTAGGTACCCCTATATTGATGCCCTTCGACGTTCTCGGAGCGTTACAGACGTAGGCCCCTGGTACCCTATACGGGAACCAAGCCAATCCCATTTATAACTAGAAGGCCCTTGCGTCGAAGGTTTGTTCTTAACCGCATTCACAGTAGAATGGTCAGGCACCCTTTGGACACATTTCTTTCTTTATTTTATATTCAGTTTATATGGCATGTTCTTCCTGTATCTTATTACATCCCTCTGAGGACCTAGTGATTTCTCTAGGTATATGCTTTATTGACTTTTCACAGGTGCTCTAGCCAAGATTGTGATCTTCTTAATTTCTTTCGAAGATGATTGCTATTGGATCGTCCTTGCTATATATTTTATCAATCCTTTCCTTGTATATTTTTCTCTCATTAGTTAGTAGTGGATTTGTCTCTGTCCAACGACTTGTACAAATAAAAATTTAAAGTGATTTATGATATCATGATTATTCTTTTATTTTATGGATGAGATTAGTTGTCATGGTTTTGCTGTATTTTATAGCTTACATATATTTATTATCCGGCAGGCATGTCTACGTACCAAGTCCTGCATATTTTAAGACTGGGGCATTACTTGTTTTTGTGGTGGCCCATGCAGGTCAGAAAATATTACTTCGGTTACGTAACTGTACCGAGTAAGCCTACATATAGGATTAGAATATAGGAATCTCATCCACATACCTGACATTCTTTCTTGATTCCATTTTCGAACTTCCGCTTGACTACCTTGATTGCATCTTGCTTGATCTCTTTCTACCGTAAATCTTATATTTTCTTTCGTGCTTAATAAAGGTTTGGAAAATGACTTGTATGCCTCCACTGATTCAAATCCAAATGCCTCACGACCTAACATTCCCTTTGACCTTAACCAAGGCCTTAGATAAGAAGACAGTGGACGACTGTATAGGCACGAACACCAGACAAAACTTAGATTCTTAAGGAACTTGAACTACTTGTACCTTCTTTTAATCATAAATCTCGCATACTTATATTTTGGACTATCTTGACTGATGCTGCTAATATGGCCTTGTTTTGCAGGATTATTCTTTATCGAGCTTATTTTGGACATATGTTTATTGGGGACGTCCACTAACATATTGTCTGATTAGAATCGGTGTATTATGGTGTGATCAACCATAGTGCACTTGGTTCGCTCTTCATATAATTATTACACATGGATTGAGGTATAGTTGACAAATATATTTGTCCTCTAGGATCTCATCTACAACTGCCATGACAACTCTCCTTGAATTATTCAATCACCTTTGGAACTCCGTATTGCATTCAATCCCTTCTCCCATGAACCCTTTATTATTTTTTTGCCTTTACTTATTTCAAAAAATAAATGCCCGTATTTGAGGAAGAATGGACACAGAATGTGTGACACGGGTCTCATAGTATCGGTATTTATATACGAATACATATTTTTGTACTGTATTTCATGTTTTCTCGGTTCTTAGAACGCTTTAAAAAATTTCCAATTTATAGATTTTCTTCTTGATCGGCAAACCGCCAGTATACCAGTGTATACCGACGACATACCTGTCACTCCCATTTTTTGTTATATGTATTTTCAGTGTACGTATACGAAAGTCTAACATTTGTCAGGTGATCCGTGTTTTTACTTGTCTTTCTTAACCTTGCCTTGGTTTAATCTTGACTTGGTTTAATTTGGTTTGGTTCAACTTGGCTTGGCTTTGCTTGGTTTGGTTTGGGGTTGAGATGAGAAGGGTTTTGTATAAAAATCAACTCCTCTCTCTCTCTCTCTCTCTCTTTATTTCTTTTTCTCTTCTCTTTCCCTTGGAGCCCAACCCTAAGCAATTACATCTTACCAAATCTTGAACATTAGTATTTTGCTATTTTGTTTGTTCTATTCTCTTCCATGCATGATTCTAAGCCTCTTTAGAACTTGGAGTTTTCGGTTTTTATGGTTACATTTTTGTAGATCTAAGTTCGTATTGTTTCTCGGTTTTTCTTGGTTTTGACCTCTTAAACTTTGTTATTTCCGAAATCTAAGGATTCCATGTTGTAGAAAACTTTATTCTACCCAATATCGACTTTTGAACCACTTGATTTTGATTTATTTTGAGTTAGTTATGCCATTTTCATGTTCATCGGTTATCTACACTTTTTGGTGTTGTTGGGTCGATGAACAGTGACGCGCGCAGCATTGTGCAGCGCATCTCACGCGCCTGCGCATCGTGATTGCGCCCAACTTACGTCGTAGACATTTTTGCCCCCACGCAACGTATCTCGCGCTCCGCGCGTCCGCCCAATTATTTGCCACGTTTGTGCTTGCACGCACCTTGCGCCGTGGGTATTTTTGCCTGCGTGCGCAGTGCATCTCGCGCGCCGCACGCCGTACTTGCACGCACCTTGCACCGTGGGCAGTTTTGCCCGCACGCGTAGTGCCTTTTGCACGCAGTGCGCAGACCGTGTGCCGTACGTGTGCGCTCCGCGCACTATAGGCATTTTTGCTCGCGTGCAGTACGCCCGTGCGCAGATTGCCTTGAATGACTATTTTTGCTTGTTTAAGCTATTTTGTAGCTAGAATCTTGAAAAACTCAAAACATGAAAGTTGTAAATCTTTGTCTTGGCTTCAAGAATCTTCTTGTTTCCCTTAATTGGAGTTCATATGCGACTGATAATTTCAATCTTAGTTTTGATCTTTTGGCATGTTTTCTGTACTAGCCGTTTTGATATTTTCTTCGACTGTAATAAATTCTTAACATGATTGGATGATCTCATTTAGTTAGAGGATGATTGTATACCCTATATACACTTGACACCAGCACATATTCAATTATTATTCCATGTCTTGTACTTACTTTTATTATTCCTTTTCACAAGCCATGATATGTCTTTTCTTTCAATTCTTTCTTATATGTTATGATATGTATTGCCATGCCTTCCCAAATTTATTGAACTTTGCAGTCTATGCCATGTCTAGAATTTATTTGTTATGGCCTATCGTGGCGCACCCATGTTACATGTCTTCTTTGCTTACTATATAGTGGCCCGTCGTGGTGCACTCATGTTACATGTCTTTCTTGCTTACTAGATAGTGACCCATCGTGGTGCACTCTTGTACATGTCTTTCCTTGGTTGCATGATAGTGTCCTGTCATGGCGCACTCCCTATTTTCTCTATAGTAGCTCGTCGTAGCGCACTCCTAGCTTCCAGCTTATTATATTTTCTTGTTGTGGCTTGTTATAGTGTACTTTCTTATATTGTCCAGTCTTGCATATCATGTCTAGGAAGGATTCTGCGGAATGCCACACCCAGAATCCAACAAAAAAATGTTAAGGACTAAACAAATAGCTTGCTTATCTAGATCATTGGCTGGGGAGAATTTCCCAGTTACCTGCAGCCCTTCGTGTTCCGGTCTATATATATATATATAGCTATCTGTCATGATGAGCACACTTTCAGCACATAGTCGAGTGGGGCACTTCTTTAGGACACGTATCTTACTGCGGTATGTCTACTATACTTATTTTTTTTGGTCTGGATGAGTCGGGTAGTCTGCAGGGCAGATAACTGGATTGGATTTCTCAAAAGTGTATCTTGTTAGTAATTAGGATTGTGATAACCCTAGTTAGCTAATGTATAAAGGCGTACTCATTGCTTGGCCGTAATTGTTGTATGGAGTCCAGTCTAGTCTAATTTTGTCTAGGCAGTATCCGTATTTGTTTATTTCTGTACATTATTATTTATGCTTTACTTTTGTCAATAAATGATTAGAAACTAAGTTCTGTTCATGAGAAGGGTTACATCCTCGGTCGTTGTTTGGTTTACGGTTTGTAACTTGGGTTCCAGAATACTTTCTTAGTCATCTTGTCATTTGTCATCCTATTCAATACTCACGCGCTATACATGATCCCTATGTTGTATATTGATTAGAGACGAAGTTCAATTCAGGAGAAGGGTTACAACTCCGGTCCTTGTTTGATTTACGGGTTGTAACTCAGATTCCGGAATAGTTTCTAAGTCACATGCTCACATGTCCCAGTTATCTAACATGCTTACATGTCCCAATTATCTAACATTCTCACATGTCCCAGTTATCTAACAATCTCACATGTACAATTCCTCTTACATGCTCACATGTTCGGTTTACCTCACATGTTCACATATTTCCGTTTACCTTACATGTCCACTGTTTACATTATGTCACATGTTATTTACCTTATGCTCCATGTTGCCTTGCTTATTGTCTTTTCCATTCTCGAGATGAATTCATTGGTAGTGCACGAGTCTCGATTTATATTTACTTATTTATGTCTCTATCTGTTGTTGTATTAGTTAATGCTAGTTTTAGTTCATAGTTTCGCTTCCTTTGTTGTACTTACTGTTGGGGGTCTAACCCCACTACTTTTGTTTGGCCCGATCTGATAGAGGATCCCGGAGGATCTTCCATACCATCTACTCGACGGTGACTACCCGGAGCACCAGAGTACCTTAGTAGGTTTTTCTATATCATTCTTCCACTAGTTATGTACATTATTCTTTTGTGGCATTTAGCCTCCGAGCATGTGTTTAGCTCGTGTTTTGGATCTTGACATTTAGCCTACGGGCCTAAACATGATTTGGTATTCTAGACTATAGCTAGTATTTGTCATGTATGACTATTACTCTTGCCAGTTCTTCACTTTGTATTACTAGCTTCATGATCATCCATGTATATAGTTTGGGATGCTTTACTATTTTATATCGGATGATCATACTTCTTGTACTTTGTATTTTGCCTGTGATTGAGATACCAAGGGTCGTTCAACCTAGGATTGATTGTTGGCTGTAGTAGTAACCCCCATGTCTTGACAGCTTATACGTTATTTCAGAGTACTGGAGTATATTGGTATTACGTAGCTGGCCTGGTCCATCCCCACTTGCCAGTATTCTTAGTTCTGGGGCATGACATAGGTTTTAGTGGTGGCCCATGCAGGTCTGATTTATTAGAAATGTGGGGGTTACTGATATTTAGATATCTCAGTCACAATTCTCCTCTATTGACATCCTTCGTATTATTCTATATCTCTGATCCTTTGACCTGATATCTGTCTTAATCGTTGATCTTTCTTGTTCCCTCGATTTGATCCTTATGTCCTTTAACTTTCAGGGGCACTATTCTTAATCTTTTCGATCATCTTGTTTGGGTTCTGCCGATGGCAGGTCAGCAATCTTCTGTTATGCCAGTTCTGGAGGATTAGTCTCAGCATTCATGAGCAGGGTCGAAAGTCGACCCGAGGGCAATGATGTCCCTCAATCTCGTTCAGCCAGCTGTACCCGTGCAGTCAGTATTGGCAGTTCATCCAGAGTCTTATCAGTCAATACCAGTGATAGATCATCATCTAGACGAGACATCTATGGACACACACAAAAGAAGAAGAAATACTGTTCTTTATTGGCGCAAGGCACCACAAATCGAGTATTCCTGAGAGATCCTGTGCTGAGGATCCCCGAGTACAAAAAAGAATTCTGGGGAATGGGACGATGGAGATCGAGCGGTAGTTGCTCCTTTCTCATTTGACACTCTGATTACAAAAGTGGGAGAAAACCTAAGAAAATTGCTAACTCTCGGCTCACTGGCAAGAAGTGCAGCAATTTGGCTCTTGAAAATGCTCTCCGTTCTGTCCTTTGAAGAGGGTTGAGACCCCTTTTTTATAGTAGTTTCTAAGCTGGAATGATGTTATGCGCCCACATGAAGAAAACATACTGGTTTTCATGTGGGCGTATAGTCTTGCCATGGGCGCATAGGGTATAGACGCATGCAGACTGTGAGATCGTTTGGTCGTAGTGTTGACGTGGCTACATGCTTCGGTGCACGACTGCTTGTGGAGACTGACGTGGCCGGTCGTGCGCTTCGGTGTATGTTTTGATAATGGCTTTGACCGAGTCAGGCTTGGGCATAGCCCTATTTCAGGCTATGCCCCTCCTTCACAGGGTGGCTCGGGCGCATAAGCTTTACAGGATCGGGTGCATAGAGCTTCACAGGATGACTTGGGCGCATAGAACTTCCCAGGACGACTTAGGCGTATAGAGCTTCTCAGGATGACTTGGACGCATATGTCCTCATCGGCTTGGGCGCATAAGGCTTCATTTGCTGAAATTTTCATGCTTCTACACGACCCCCTTCAAAGTTTTCGATACTTGAACGAGTTCGAAATACTTTGAAAAAGCATGGACCATTTTCTTATGATGCAGAGGGCATAGTACGACCCTCTCTTTGGGTACATAGCATTTGGCCAGGCTGTCTGGGAGATGACTGTCGAGATCTTCCTCAAAAATCTGAACTGACAAATTCATCGGGGTGGAAGTCGAAGAGGTCTATCCTTCATACGTCGTCCACGTCAGCAAGTGGCAGTCGCATAGTATGCAAGAGGCTGGACCTTTACGTGGGCGCATAGGCTATGATGGGCGCATAGGCGCATAGAAAATAGTGGGCACATAGGAAGTGGCCCATGCCAATAAATAGGATCTAAATGAGAGAGAAAGTTCATTATTCTCCTCTCTTAGAACTTTTTCAAAAACTCTTCATCTCCTTTCTTTAAGAACCATGTCTCCCACGGTGGCCAAGAGATCCGCAAAGGCAAGGGGCTGCACCGAGTAGCTCTTCTCTTGCGGTAGCGCCCTCTCCAGTCCAGGACCTGATTCTGGTGAGGCCACGCTTCCAAAACAAAGTCTCGAGCGTTAATTTGTGACGCTCAGACTTTTCTTCTGCCTGGGTGCATGCGCCTAAGGCAACATACTTGTGTGAGCATCGTTATGCGCCCACAGAAGTCATGCGCCAACACTGTGGTATGGTATGCGCCCACATGTTGCCATGTTATGCGCCCACATGCTGTTTGCATATTAGGCGCCCACATGTTTGTTTTGGGCACATGGTCCTTTGGGCGCATAGTCCTTTGGGCGCATAAGAGTCCTTCAGTACTTAGTTTTTCCTGCAGTTTCTGAGTCTGACTTTCTCTTTTGTCCCTTTTTATATTTTATAGGAATCTGGCTAGCAAATTTCTCCAGGACCGGTATCGGCAATTTTGGACATGATGAAGATACAACGCTTGACACACGCATCAGAGAGCTCAAACTCTTCGTGCTTTGGAAGGGTTTTCCTCAGATGGTAGGAAGAACCTTTATACATCGGAGAGTCGGACGATGGTGGGGCATCATCGTAAAAGTTCTATTTTCACGGTTCTTCAAGTAGGCAAAAAGCTACACTAGAGATGTTGTTTTGAAGGTATGGCCTCTTGGAGGAACGGTTCTAGGACGTCCGCAATAAGCAGGAGAGGAAATCACCGTTTGTAGATGTTTTTAGCATGCTATATTTGCCCTCCTCCGTGTAGCTTCTCGAAGGTTCAACAACCATGTTTGCTTCTCAGCAGTAAAATATGACTTCTTTCGAGAGCCAAAAAACTGCTTTTTGACGAAGGCGTAGTACTGCCAAACAGACCAAACTATGTGTTGCTAATGAGTAGTGGATTTTCCCTTCCTTCTTTTTTGTTGCTGATGTAGTCCTGTGAATGTAACTGGTTTTGTATTAAAAGATAGATACATTCACTCCATGTTTTTGAATGTGATATATGTGGTGCTTGTATTAGAGGGCCTAATACATCATTTGTGTAAAGGGTATCCCGCTGGGGGACCCCTCTCTTTCTTTTTTTGGACCTATTATCCCTTTGTGCATCTTGGGAATGCGCATAAATAGATTTGAATGATACTTTCGTGGACCTATTACCCTTCTGTACTCTGGTGGTGTGGGTAATAGATTTGAAACAAAACCCAACAGAGGTGATATAGACGTGATAGATTTTGTTGTCTCGACACCGTGTCTTTTATCCCAGGTTGGGTACAGGTGTCAAGTCGAAAGTCTATCGGTATCAGAGGTAATATGGACGTGACAAATGATAATCAGGAGTAGTTTTTAATGGAATGGATTTTCTTGTCAGGTTTGGCTTCTTGTCAGGTATCCCTTCCTGGAGCGGAAGAAACTCTCCAAGCCTCCTCTCCGACGACCTCCACTGAAGATGTCGAGATGGCCCAAGAAGTCGTCAAAGCTTTCTACTCTGTGCTGAAAGTGAAGCTTCCTGGAGTCCTGAATCGGAATGCTACCTTTGGCCCTGTGAAGGCTGTTGTCGAATGCCAAGTGGCAGCCCTCGAGAGCATTGTCGTTATGAAGAGTGGGCCAATACTCTGAGGAAAGTTCTGAATGACCTGGAGGGTCAGGTAGCCAGGTTCTGGGATGCCAAACAACGGAGCCCGACGTTGCTGTTCCGTGCAGAGGACGAGGCTTTGATGACGGTTATTGTGGAGGGGAAGGCCACTTTCCAGGCGAGGAAGGATGCCCTTGTTCGAAAGATCAGTGAATTGGCTGACCAGTATGGTCAGTTCAACGCTGCAAGTGAGGCACGTGCCGCCTCGAAGAATAAACTGGCTGCACAGATTACCGAGAAGTATAATCACATTGCGCAGATCCAGAACAAGATCGCTCAACTGGAAGCCGACTTGAGGGCAGCAACATCTGAACAGGAGGATTATTTGGCTTAGGCTGCCATGACTGCCACCACTTTCGCCCATTTAGAAGAACAGCTGGCAAAGTTGGAGGGAGAGCATCTGGATC